>JAPKLW010005557.1:0-20502 GCA_026898455.1 Plectranthus barbatus | reverse complement strand
GATTTGTTATATTAACTTATTTTATATTTGTGTAATTTGTTCAATTAACTAATTGATTATGTCAAATAGATTTAACGACATTTCAAGTGTTTATAAATATTGTAAATTATGTAATCAAATTAGACATATAATTGGACGTTAAATTATTTTGAATCGTTTAAAGCATTGTCGATTATGGGTTTAGCCGTTTAATATATATATATGACCGTACTTTATTTAAGTTAGTTCGTTGACCGTGATTTGGTTAACTTATATAGTTGTGTTTGGTTGAAGTCACATGCATTTCTCAAGGGGTTAAATTGTTTAGAAAGGTTTATTGAGTTCCATGCATGCCTTGATATACGAGGAGTGTGTGTTGAACTGTTTATTGTCAGTCAAGTCCAGTCACTAGAACCAAAACCTGAAATCCTAACACATCAACTGAAAGCTAACTATTTAACAGTTAGACTCTGAATTCTAACGTATTTCTATGCCGTATTGATGTTTGAAGGAATCACAAGGAATCACCAATGCTCATAAACTCTATAAATTCATCTCAAATTCATACGCTCTTGAAAAAGGTGGGGACTATTTCGGTAAAAATCCAAAAATTGTCTTTTCCAACTTTAAGCTCATTTTTCCAAAATGTGTAAATAAATGTTTTTGTTTTAAACTGACTGTTGTTGTGAAACGATGACAATTTGGCATACGAATTAAAGATAAGAAAAATAAAGAACACAAGATTTACGTGGTTCGGCAATGTGCCTACGTCCACGGCGGAGCAGTCAAATTTTATTGATTCAGTATCTCAAATACATCAATACATCATGTATTTATACATCAGTATCTCCGCTCGATGCGCTTGCGCTCCTCTCGCTACGCTCGCTCGGCTCCGCTCCGCTCACAGCAGGCATCTGCCTGCCTCCTTCCTTTGTCAATATATGAGCCATACTAACAAATCTCTACCTTGGCGAATATATCACCTCCTTAGGAGAACACAATAGCGAGCATCCCTGCGAGACACACCAAGCAGGCCGGGGGTACCATGCAACTCTAGCATGCAGAAACATTCAACAAATCCAAGCAATGCTTGAATTTGTCAGAAGTAACAGCCTTAGTCAACATATCAGCAGCATTCTCTTCAGTATGAACCTTCTCCAACTGAATATCACCTGAAGCAACCCATTCCCTGATCTTATGGAACCTCACATCAATATGCTTCGTCCTAGCATGATATACTTGATTCTTACCCAAATGAATGGCACTCTGACTGTCACAATGCAATAGAACTCCACCTTGCTGAACACCCAACTCTCTAACCAATCCAGCAAGCCACACTGCTTCCTTTGCTGCTTCTGCTAAAGCAATATATTCAGCTTCAGTTGTAGATAGAGAAACTATAGGCTGAGTAGTCGACCTCCAACAAATAGGCCCTCCACCAAAAGTAAAAACATACCCAGTGGTAGATCTCCTATCATCCAAGTCCCCAGCATAATCAGAATCTACATATCCTATAACAAAAGGATCCATCCGCTGATCTCCAAACAAAATACCATGCCCCGCTGTACCCTTCAAATATCTAAAAATCCACTTGACTGCCTCCCAATGTTGTTTACCCGGCCTAGACATATACTTGCACACTTGACCAACAGCATGAGCTAAATCAGGACGAGTACATACCATGGCATACATCAAACATCCAACAACACTGGCATAAGGTATCTCCACCATATCCTGAATCTCCTTATCCGACTTAGGGCACTGATCAGAAGACAGCTTGAAGTGGTTTGCCAATGGAGTGCTCACCGGTTTTGATTTATCCATCCCAAACCTCTGCAGCACCTTCTCCACATAACCTTTTTGAGATAACCACAGCTTCTTTGATCCTCTATCTCTGTGAATCTCCATCCCAAGAATCTTCTTCGCAGCCCCTAAATCCTTCATCTCAAATTCCAGACTCAAAAGGTTTTTCAGATCAACAATATCACGCATACTCTTAGCAGCAATAAGCATGTCATCAACGTAAAGTAACAGAAAAATACAAGAACCATCACCAAGGCTCTTAGTATAAACACAACAATCAAACTCACAACGCTTGTAACCAATCTTCACCATATACGCATCAAACCGTATATTCCATTGCCTCGATGCTTGCTTCAAACCATACAAGGATTTCTTCAACCTGCAAAATAAATGCTCCTTCCCTGGTTGAACAAAACCCTCTGGCTGCTGCATGTAAATAGGCTCCACGAGATCACCATGCAAGAAAGCAGTCTTCACATCCATCTGCTCCAAGTGCAAATCCCGACTAGCCACCAATGCAAGTACTGCCCTAATCGAAGTATGCCTGACCACAGGGGAGAATGTCTCATCATAGTCAATCCCCTTCTGCTGCGAGTATCCTTTGGCCACTAATCGAGCCTTGAACATTTCCCCTCCTTTTTCTGTTACTGATGACTTCCTTGTGTAAATCAATCTGCATCCAATAGCCTTCTTCCCTTTTGGAAGAACATCCAGCTCCCATGTCTGATTCTTGTGCACAGAATTCATCTCTTCTTCCATTGCAGCTTTCCACCTGTCTTTATTCTCACAAGAAACTGCTTCCTGAAAATTATGAGGATCCACACTAGTAACATTAAGAACAAATGCTACTACATCCTCATAACCAAATCTGACTGGAGCTTGTATATTTGTACGTCTCACTCTATCCCGAGCTAACTTATAGCTCTCCTGTGCATCAGTTGTGCCACCATCATCATGAATAACATCATCAGGCGCAGAACTCGAACTCTCTCCTTTATCAGAAACTGTTGGAATGTGATCCAACTCCAACTCCACCTCCACCTGCACCTTATCTTCATATGACTGCAGCATCGACTTCTCATCAAACACAGCATCTCTACTGATCACCACCTTCTGCTCAACAGGATCCCAAAACTTGAATCCCTTCACACCTTTCTTATAGCCCAGAAAGATGCACTTCTTCGATTTCGCATCAAGTTTTGACCTCTCATCAGAAGGAATAAGAACATAAGCAGGACAACCAAAAATTTTAAGATGATCAAAACTAACATCATTTCCTGTCCATAATTCTTCTGCAACTTTGCCATCCAAAGATGCACGCGGTGATCTGTTTATCAAGTAGCACGCCATATTCAAAGCCTCTGCCCAGAACTTCTTCGGCAGACCTGCATTCAGCCTCAAACATCTTGCCCTCTCATTCAGCGTCCTATTCATCCTTTCAGCAACGCCATTCTGCTGTGGCGTTTTACGCACTGTGAAGTGCCTCTGAATCCCATGCTCCTCACAGAACTCCTGAAACTTCGTGTCCTTGTACTCAGTACCATTATCAGACCTCAAATACTTGATTTTTCTCCCAGTTTGGTTTTCCATCTCAGCCTTCCACAGCTTGAACTTAGCAAAGACCTCATTCTTATGCCTCATGAAATACACCCAAATCTTCTTCGAAAAATCATCAATAAAGGTCACATAGTACAAGGAACCTCCCATGGACGCCACTCTGGCAGGTCCCCACACATCTGAATGCACATAGTCGAGAATTCCTTCTGTCTTTCGTTTCCCGGTCCCAAAACTAACTTTTGTCTGCTTGCCCAGAATACAAAACTTGCAAAAATCAAGTTTGCACGTTTTCACACCATGCAAAAGACCTCTTTTATGCAGCGCAACCATACCACTTTCACTCATATGCCCTAGACGCATATGCCACAGCTTCGTGTTATCATCACACGACTCAACAGAATGAGCTTCCCCTACAACTGTATTCCCCAACAGCTTGTAGATATTTCCTGCTGTAATTTTCCCTTTCATCACAGTTAAAGCACCTTTAACTATCTTGATGGTTTCCCCATCTTCATCAGCTTTCATCAGAAAACCATTCTTGTGCAGAGTACCCAAAGAAATCAAATTCTTTTTCAAATCAGGGATATGTCGAACATCACACAACGTCCTCACGGTTCCATCATACATCTTGATTTTCACATCACCAATACCAACAATATTACAGCATCGATCATCACCAAGAAAAACTGAACCCGAGTTACCTGGTTTATATGTCGTAAACCACTCTCTGTTGGGAGTTATGTGACAAGAGCATCCAGAATCGAGAATCCAAGCATCAACATACTGCACAGTCGAAATAGATAACATATCACCATCACTGCCATCCGAATTCTCATTCTGAACCATGTTGACAGACTTCGATGACCCATCCTCAGTCTGTTTCTTCCACTTTGGACAATCCCGTTTGAAGTGCCCTCGTTCCTTGCACTTAAAGCACGTTACTCATTTCTTCCCCTGCGATTTGTCCCGCGATTTGGATCTGAAACCCCGATTTCCTGAGTTATCCCTCACCTGTTTTCTCCCACGATCCTGGTTACCCTTAATATACAAACTATCACCAGATGACGATTCTCCAGATTTCTGTTTCCTCTGGTTGTGAGCCAGCAACGCTGAAGTAATCTCCTCAGTCTTGATCGTTTCTTTCCCATATGTAAGGGTAGTCACCATATGTTCGTATGAAGAAGGTAATGAACACAGCAAAATCATCGCCTTGTCTTCATCCTCAATCTTGACTTCGAGTGAAGCCAAATCTGTGATAACCTGATTGAAGATATTCACATGTTGCCCTAGATCGGACCCCTCCTGCATCTTCAGCCCGTATAACCTTTGCTTTAGATACAGTTTAGTCGTTAGGGTTTTCGACATAAACTGCGATTCCAGTTTCTTCCAGATCTCCTCCGCAGATTTGAGATGCATAACATGATACATAACTTCATCTGCAAGGCACAACCGAATCGTCCCGGCCGCCCGTTCCTGCAGATCCTGCCAATCATCATCAGTCATCCCCGCAGGCTTCTCTGCGTGCAGCCCTTTCTGAATCCCTTGTTGCGCCAATAGATCTTTCACCCTTGTCTGCCATAATCCGAAATTGCCATGACCATCAAATTTCGAAATCTCGAATTTTGATCCTCCCGTCATCTCCGTCGCCAATCAACCAGGCTCTAGATACCAATTGTTGCAAAACGATGACAATTTGGCATACGAATTAAAGACAAGAAAATAAAGAACACAAGATTTACGTGGTTCGGCAATGTGCCTACGTACACGGCGGAGCAGTCGATTTTATTGATTCAGTATATCTCAAATACATCAACATATCATGTATTTATACTAAAACCCTACAAGGTGTAAAATTCCCAGCAGGCATCTGCCTGCCTCCTTCCTTTGTCAGTATATGAGCCACACTAACATTAACATCATTTGTCTGCAGCACGTCTTGAAGATTGAAGTTGCATGATTTGTTTTTTCTAGTTCGTGTTTTCAAATGAGAAAAACAATTGTGTAATGATGATCAAGTGTGAGATTCTTCATTCGTTCTTACAAAGTATTCAAATCCCATTTTTCTTTTTCTTTTTCTTTCGTGGGGTTAATTTGCTGCGCTTTTTTTCATGCTCTTCAATTTCTCTCTCTGAATTTCTGCAGCAGAAATTTCATTTTTCACCAAGTTTGAAGCTGGGAAATGGGAAATAATGGCATGATTGTTGGTCTTTAATTTTTTTTTTTTAAGTAATTTTTTTTGTGATGAGGACATGAACTCTGTAAAGATGGTAGAATATGAGAGAGCCAGTTTTTGTTTCTTGCTTCTTAAGTGTGAAGCTTTTTACCTTGTTGAGTGAAAAATGGAAAAGTTTGTCTCCACGTGCACAGCATTTCTCAAATTACACACATAGTTATAAACATCTTTTTCTATATTAAGCCACAAATGTGATGTTTTTTGTCATTTTTCCATTTATGTCTCTGAATTCTTGATTTTGTCAAAATTCAGCATTTATGGTTTTAAAAAACTTAATAATTGTACAGTTCATTTTATAATGAGTGGAATTTATTAATATACATTTTTACTATGCATTATGAAAATACCCAAAATATTATATTCATTCACAAAATACCCACCGTACATTCTGACATTTTTCAGAATTCTGTTATTGAGGAAAGAGAAGGTCGGGTCTGTGTTAGGCCATCGACACCGACCCTGACACCGACCCACAAATTAAAAAAAAGTTCATGAGAGTGGGTCGGTGGTCGCTGCCTTCCGACACCGTCCACGGCACGACCAAAAATTAAAAATTTTTAAAAAAAATTTGAAAGTGGGTCGGTGGCTGCTTCCGCCGCCGACTAGGGGTGAGCATGAGTCAAGCCGGCTCGCAAGCTACTCGGGATCGGCTCGAAAAAAATTCGAAATCGACTCGATAGTAATCGAGCCGAGCTCGAGCTCGAGCTATTCGAGTAGCTGTCGAGCTCGAGCTCGAGCTTTGTGATACTCGATTCGACAGGCTCGCGAGCCTTATCGAGCTCGAGCTTGGGTTCGAGCTAGGCTCACGAGCCTTATCGAGCTTAATATAATTTTAATTTTTATTTCTAAATTTATTATTTAATAATAAAAAAATATAATTTTTTATTAAAAATTAAAATAAATTAAAATAATCGAGCTCAATCGAGCCGAGTCGAGCTTGACGAGTTTGACCTCGAGTCGAGCTCGAGCTTGAAAATTTGAGCTCGGTCGAGCCGAGATCGAGCTCGAGCTTAGAAATTTCGAGTCGAGCTCGAGCTCAAGCCTGGCCATACTCGGCTCGACTCGGCTCGTGATCACCCCGACCGCCGACCCCCCACCGACCCACTCCATACATTCCATGCGCACACCCCCCCAACACCGACCATGCACACACAACCCCCAACACTGACCATGCACACACCACACTATATATATAATATTATATATATTGATATATTATATTATATAAAACTTAAAAATTATTTAAAAACTTGGTGATGTGATTGGTGGTGTCAAAAAAGTCAAAAATAGATATTTTTTGAATGTGTTTAATATTTTGGATATTTTCAGTAGTTTTGGGTATTTAAAATATTTTTCACCCTGCCCTCCTGCAGGAAGATTCTCGACTGAAAATCTCAACAAACATCAAGGTTTGTGTGTAGTCTAATGAGAGCCCTTCGCTCACAGTTACAATCCAAATCTTCTGCTTTTCTAATTTTTGCCTCTTCCCCATTTTAGATAATTTTGAGATTTTCACAATATATTCATCATAGTCTCATTGAAAAGAAAAAAAGATTTCTTGTGAAATGACGCTTGACCTGGCAAGAGCAAACCAATTTAATTATGGTGGCCCTTTTCTTCTACCAAAGGCGCATGTTATGTTAGTAAACATTTCATTTTGTTTCTTTGTAGGTTGGGAATACGATTACTTTTCCTTATCATTTTCAAGTTTCTAAATTCTATATAGTTTAAATTCAGGAAAAAAAGAGAAATGGGACCAAATATGGTGGAGGAGATTGATTGTGGAAACTTGTTTAACCAAATTGATGATTTGATTGAGTTTCCACCTGAAAGTGAATGCGGTGTATAGACAGAAATCTTGTTAGTGGCGGAGCCAAGGATTTTCCAAGCATGTGGACTGATTCATTGCCACACACTCTTCTCCAGCCTCTGAGCTCTCTGTTCCGATGAGCAATCATTAGCAGTGTTTATCTTATCAATACCTTTTTAGTTACACCAAAAACTATTCAAACTCCATGATCGTGTTACATTCATACTCAATGTTAGTGGGCATGGCTCAAAATTGGCTCTAACTTGACTGGTAAAATGTGCACTTTGAGATTTTATTTTGATGTTACTTGTGTAATGCAGTAGTATCCAAGTGGCTGTAGATGTGGTGCCAAATTGTGTGGAGTGTTGAGCATCTTCTGTTTTTTGTTGTGGCGCTAATGCTATGTATCAGTCTGATGAAGATATGGTGCAACTGGAATGGCTGGAGGACTCGTTCTCATACAACCAATTCCAAACCTCCAGTTCTGGAGAGCAGCAGCAGCAGTTCCTGCCCAAGCCCTTGTAAGAAGAAAGAAGAGAGTAGTGG
The DNA here is from genome assembly GCA_026898455.1 of Plectranthus barbatus. Classification (NCBI taxonomy): domain Eukaryota; kingdom Viridiplantae; phylum Streptophyta; class Magnoliopsida; order Lamiales; family Lamiaceae; genus Plectranthus; species Plectranthus barbatus. Next base: position 12,574 of record JAPKLW010005557.1, on the reverse strand, counting down.
TGTCCGGAGATGCATGCATTGTGAGATAACAATGGAGGGAGGGGCCAATGGGCGCGAAGTCGCTATGCAATGCGATACAAGTCCGGACGGTTGTTTCGGCCAGCAGCTAGCCCTACCTTCTTTCCATCTTTGCACTCAAACTCCCACAAGAAGGTAGTAGAGATGCGGACAAAGCTGGGCGCTGTACCAACTCCCATCTCCTCCTTCATTCGATCTCTGTTCCATCACCTTGCTTCTTTCATTGTACAGTAATGTAATGGGGAGGAGCAGCTGTCTGCACTTAGCTAGTCTGAGAATATGGGAAGAGAGTGTAGATGTTGAGGTTTAGTTCTCAAGTCCACATGGCAAATTCTTTTTGCAGTTTAAAAATGGTATTGATTGATTTGTCTTACTTAGGCTTCACTAACGTTACCTACATAATTTTTATTTCTCAGAAGCTGATTTCATGCGTATGCGTTGGAATTGAATCATACAATAGAATCAGTTGTTCACATTAAATCATACAAGTAGCTTTCTGGATGAAAACCATTACATATGCCATTTTCCATCAACTGCACCCAGGGTTCTTCTACACATATTGCAATTTCTGCCTCATCCCACATTCCTGCTTCTTCATACATATTTGAGACTACCGGAGCCAGTAATGAGCCCCAGATGCTTACCCCAGCTGGCATTGGCATCCAAGACATGAGCTCGTAGCTTCGACCTGCACGCCCCCAAAAAGGTCTACTACGCAAGAGTAATACTCGTGGTTTCCCTCCAGTAGACCAGAATGGCAGCCCTGTAAATGTAATGCTATCGGGACGAGACCCTGCTTGAATCATGCAATCAAATGTCCGTGAGAATCATACGCACTTATTATTGAGATCCAAGCAACCAAACACTTCGAGCTTGGCTTTATTCGATCAAAGCAGGTCATAGCCTCGTCTAAGCTCCCACATATAGCATACATCCCAACAAGCGCCGATTGCACTGAAGGATGAGAGTCAAAGCCCTCCTCTCGAGCAAGCCGACGAATCCTCCTTCCCTGCTCTAATGCACAGGAATGTGCGCTCGCCGGGAAAATGCTCATGATCGTCACCCTGTTGGGCTTCAACTAAGACTCTTTGGACCTTAGCTGCCAGTCCACGAGACAATGTCCTTCCTTGGCATTTCATCGAACAGCCCTGGGGTAAGATCAATGGCACCATCTTTCATATAACCTGAAATCAAAGCGTTCCAATACCTAACGTCCCTATCAGGCGTTTTATCGAACAGCTTCCGCGAATCGCCTGTTCACCACATTTCGCATACATATCAATCAGTGATGTAGCAACGTACAAATTGACATCCAATCCATCTTTCATGCTCAAGAAATGTATGCATTTTCCGATACAAACAAGCTCCGAGTCCGCAACAGATTTCAAACAAACGGGTATGTGAAATGATTCCCGCGATAATTCAAAGAATGTATTCTAACATAAAAATGCAAAGCATCTGTTACACCCACTCTCAAGGCCTAATATATGACCGAAGCACTCTCGGACCGAACCACTTCTGGGCCGAAGCAAGCCGTTCGGTCAAGATATCAAACCAAATTATGGAAGATTGTCGAGGTTAAACAAAGACATCTCAACCGAGCAGATGCAACCGTTCGAACCGTCGTTTCAGTTGAAGAGTTGCAATCTTTCATTTAAAGTCACCTCCATTGTATTCAATCCGTATAAATAAGGTCTCATTTATTGTGAAAGACACATTGAATTCAAGAATAAATACACAAATCAATCACGTATTTAATACCATTTTATTTGCTCTTATTTTTCAATTTCATTACCATTTTATCAAGTATTCTTATAAAAATGAACCATTAAAAATCAAGCATCAACAATTGGCGCTAGAATGAGGGTGTTACAAGAAAAAAAGATAAAAATAAAATATGGAACACAACAACAACAGTCCACCAATCGGACACGGAGTTTTTCGAAGCTAGGCAGAGTTCAAAGCCGAACTCAAAAGGCATGAGAAAGAATGTCGAAACCTGCAAGAGAAGAACCGTAGGGTCACCCAAGAAGCCGAAGCTCTTCGACGACAACTGGTCTTAAATCAAAATGAGGGTCAGGACGAGACTCAGTTGAGGAGCCGCACCCCGCTACCCGACCCGAACGAAGAGGAAACTTCTTGCTTCCGGACCAACAAACCCAGTAGTAGCTGGGCTCCGACCGATGCAAGTGATTCAGGAGAGAAGATTAAGATGCTCGAGAAACAGCTCGAGCAAATGCAAAAACTTATGACCCTAATCCCCGGGGCTCCAACCCCTCCGAAGAGCATATCTTTGGAGAGTTATGTTGAGTCTCCTTTCGCTCGAAGGATATCGGCAATGCAATTGCTGTCTCGGTTCACGATGCCTGCAATAAAGGTATACAACGGCAAAACAGACCTGATGGGTTCGTCACTCTTTACAAAATGAAGATGCAAACCACGGTGATTCGCGATCACCAACATGAAGCTTGCATATGTAAAAGTTTCGGGGCATGCATGGACGGGCCAGCCATGCAATGGTTCATGCATCTCCCCCTGAACTCGATCTCTTCATTTTTTGAGTTGTATGAATCGTTCATTCAACACTTCTCAAGTAGCTGAATAGCACCTAAAAGATCGAATGACCTCTATTCAGTCGTCCAAAAGGAGAACGAATCCCTTCAACGCTTCCTGAAGCGATTCAACTCAGTCAAAGTCACAATACTGAATTGCCTCGAAGAAACGACAGTATCAACATTCAAGAAAGGCCTCAGAAGAAACTCCAACCTCTTTTGGAAACCGATGAAGTACCCCTACTCGACTATGGCCGAAGTAATTGCTAGAGCCAAAGCACAAATTTGGCAAGAGATCGAAGAGGAGAACTTTGGCCGATGACACAAATCAAAGCCCCTGTCAAGCTACACAGATAAGAAAAGCGAGACATGGGCCAATACCCTATATCAACCATACCCCGCCCGAACAGACTCTACAAAACAGGGGATGAAGGTGGTATTAAACGCATCTCAAAATGATCCAAAGATACCTCTGTTGACTGTGGTACAAGAAATTCACAAAATCAATAATGAAGTCCATTGGCCAAAAAGATGTTCTCGAGGCCCGAACACAGGAATATGTACCTAGACTGCGAGTTCCATCAAGATCACGATCACCGAACTGATAACTGTGGTGACATGAAGAAAGAAGTCGACCGACTTCTAGCTGAAGGGTTGTTGACTTGTCCAAAGGCCCCCAAGAAGGGGAAGGTTTGGACAAGAAATAAGAAGAATGACGAGGGGACTTCAAAGAATCCAACGCCGCTACGAGAGCAAACAACCAGCCTCTTTCTGAGGAGTCTTGGCAGTCAAAAATCGAAAGAGTCATCAACGTCCTCACTAGTGGCTCCTCGATGACCAGATCATCACAAAATGTAGCAAAAATACATTGTCGAGAAATGAGAAATCAACCAATCCATCAAGTCGAAGCAACTTCTTTTGAGATTTGCTTCGGTGCCGAAGATGAAAATGCAGTTCGTCATCAGCATGATGACGCCCTTGTCATTACACTGATGATCGCGAACTACCAGGTCAAGAGAATACTCATTGACACCGGTGCTTCGTCCAATGTCATATTCCTCAAAACTATTCGAGGAATGGGGATTTCAGAAAAAAAAAAAAAAAAACAAAATTGATAACCCAATCACCCTGGTTGAGTTCAGTGGGGAGAAACTGAATTCCCTCGGCGAAATAATACTACCGGTATTTGCCGAAGTACTAAATTGGCCAACCCAATTCCAGGTGGTGGATGCTCCTTAGGCTTATAATGTCTTGATCGGACGGTCATAGATTCACGTTATGAAGGTTGTACCATCCTCTTATCACCAGATGATCAAATCTCCAACTCCCTGGGGAATTTGAACAATAAAAGATGACCAACTCGCCTCAAGAAGTTGCTACGAAATCACTCTTTGAACCATGCGTATGATAGAGGTCGAAGCCATCGAAAGTGGTTCAGAAGTACGGATCGATAATGAAGATCCATCTCGGACAACCTTCGTAAGAGAAAGATTGTCCGAAGAACAAAGACGTGAGATGGGGGAGTTCCTCACCCACAATAAGAGGAATTTTGCATTCTCCCACGCCAATTTGCCCGGGATCGATCCAGCGATTATCTCGCACAGATTTCATGTTGATCCCAAGTCCAAGCCGATAAATAAAAAAGGAGAAGATTCGCACTGGTGCACAACGAAGTTATAACCGAGGAGTAAAAAATCTTTAAAAGGTGGGGTTCATTCGAAAAGTAAAATACCCCGAATAGCTCGCAAATGTGGTAGTGGTCAAAAAGAAGAATGAGAAAAATAGAGTTTGTGTGGACTATACAAACTTAATATTATACTCCCTCCGTCCCACTACAATTGGCATACTTACCGAATACGGCGTCCCGGTAGAATTGTCGTGTTTCCTTTTTTGGAAATGATTAGGGATTATTAATCTTGATTAAAAGTAATTATCTCACCCTAAGTAATTACACCCATTACCCTTATTCACTACCCTAATTCACTACCCTTCACCCATCGACGAACCCTTCACCCCTAATTATTTCTCTCTCTTCTCCCATCCTCCATTGATGAGCGATCGTAAACTCATGACCCCTATACCTGATGACGATGGGTGGATCTCCACTCGTCGAAATCGAACCCCCGTGAACCCCTCGCCGTTAAATCTTCATTTCCATCCGTCGTGTGGTTCTGGAGATGAACGATTTTACCCAAATTCAGACAACGATGGGTGGTTTACAACTCGTCGTCGTTCTTCATCCGCCGCTGAAGAAGTGCGTCGGTCTGGTCAGATCTGCCTCCCCCACCACGATGACTGTTAGGAGCGGTGGTCCTGCTGGCGGCGGACGTGATTCGGAACCGAAGCCCTTCGTTTTCTCCTCCGCTGCTCAAAATACTCCTAGGTGTTCTCAGATCCGCCGCCCCCCCACCACGATGACCATTGGGAGCGGTGGGCCCGCTGGCGGCGGACGTCAATCGGAACCGGAGCCCTTTGTTTCCTCCTCTGCTACTCAAAATATTCGTCGGTATTCTCAGATCCGCCACCCCCCACCACGATGACCGATGGGAGCGGTGGGCCCGCTGGCGGCGGACGTGATTTGGAATCGGGGCCCTGCGTTTCCTCATCCGTTGCTCAAATTGGTGGTGGACGTGATTCGGAACCGGAGTCTCTGTCGGACATCAGCCAACCATTTTTCCACTTTGATCCATCGACCGAATCGTGGGCAGCTGTGGAAGTTGATACTGCTGCAATCGAAATTGAGGTAACATAAGATCGATGATGAGATTTTCTCTGAAATCTTTCTGTCTATATTTGATCTTCGTGTAAGATTTTGGCTGAAATTGATTCGATGATGTTTTTCTGAGAAGAATTTGGTATTTGTAATTTGGTGTCTGCGATGATTATTTTCTGAGAATTTGGTGTCTGTGATGATGATTTTCTGAGAAATTGGTGTCTGCGATGATGATTTTCTGAGAATTTTGTATCTGTAATTTGGTGTCTGAGATATTGCCGTCTATATTTGATGTCTGAGAATTGAACTTCGATGATGATTTTATCTGAGATATCCTGGCTGATGATGAACAGAAACTATACACAAACTTTAAATGAGCTATGATGAACATTCATACAGAAACTGAGCTTGATGAACACATCCCATGCACCTAGTGCATTTAAAACACTAAAACAAAAACCAAAAAAAGTGGTGTGCCATCTATTTAAGCTTGTAAGACAGATTGTATACCTAGTGCTTGAATGATTTCTGTGAGCCCTTCGTTGTTGCCCTGTTGTATAAGGTAATCGATGCACTCTGTGATTAGCTCCCCTGAAACATCCAAGGTTCTAGGAAGTGCATCTGATCTTATTAATGCATGCTTCCCCATATGTGGAATTTTGTAGCAGTTTTGGCCTTTCACCTTCATGATTTCCAAAAGGCAGCCTTGCAGACTTAAGAACATATTGTTGAGTGTTGTTGGTGACAAATTCTCGAATGAATCTGTGACTGCATTGACAAGTTCATCTATTGTGCTGCATGCTGTTTCTACTTGAATGGATTGTATTGCTCTAAACCATCCCAAGTCATTAACGTTGCAGTCCGGAGAATTTGGAGGTTGTTGTACTAGTCTTATGTTGAACCCATCTGTGCTTGCTGCATCCCTGAAATCTGAGTCATTATTTTGGATATGTGGTCTTGCATTGTCCTGTTGTATCAAAATATCCTTGCTTGCTCCTTCTGGCCACTTTGACTTGATTGCTGGGATGATCTATGATGATAAATAGCTGAGATCATAAACTCTAATAAAGCTATAAGGCTGCCTTTAATTGCTGTAAATAATTTAGATCATACCTGTGTAATTATGCATTCCTTTATGACTTCTTTTGTGATTGAATCAATTGCTTTGGTCTCCAATGTGCCTGCTGCCCGATTTTTGCTGCTTCTCTTTGCTGGCACTTGTTTTGTGAATGGAAAAATGCCAATTTTTCCATCGAATAGAACTTCTCCATCATCTTTGAAAATAGGCCTGCTTACGACACACATGAACATGACTTTTCCAATGAATTTTTTGTTCTTACATGTTCTATTTGGCTCTTCTTCTCCGGGTGATAGGTAAAATCTGTGGGCACCTCTTGTTAAATAAAACCACTTCTCATCAATGTGCACGGTATCATGCATACTCTTAAACATGAATTTCTTTTCAATCATATCTAACTCAATTGATTGAAGGCAAAATTTCAGCCTTACTAACTTGTTCGCTGCAGTTAAATCTGGTTTAATCGCAGATGTGTGTGCCCGTATCTTCCCAGCTTGCACCCACCTACCCACGGTAGACTTACTTGTTCCCAGCCCGCTTGCTAATTTCCTAATTGTTCCTCTCTTTGAACATTCTAGACTAGAAAGCTTATCTAAATCAAGTTCCACTTTTTTTGTCCTATTTCTGACATACCTGCATCTACGAATATTTATTGGTTCACCCCTATTCATTTGTTCTTGCGCAGCTTTCCATAGTCGTTGCACAGTTTGGATGCTTACTTCGAACCTCCTTGTAGCTTCCAATAACTTGCCTCGAGGTGGTTTGCCATCAACACAAGATTGAAAGACAAACTGCACTATGTGATTCCTTTTCTCTTGGGTTAAATCTGTTTTGATTCCCATCTTTCTTTCTTTTTTTTTTGGCTTCGACTTTTCACATGTGAAATCAAAGTGGATGTGTAATTTGTGTAATGAAAGTGGATGTGTAATTTGTGTTGTTTAGGTGGATGATTTTTTTAATTTGGCGGCAGATTTTTTTGGATGAAATTGAAATTGGTGGGAAGTGTTGTAATCATCATTTTTTACTGTTGATAATGAATTTTAATTGTTGTAAACAGCCAACCATAATTGCTTCGCCTTTCACTTGTCTGTACCAAAAAATTGTGTAATTTGTAAAGTTTCAATAATCTAAATAAATCAAAAGAATTTAGTTAATAAAATTATTTAAAAAATCAATTTTTTTAAAAGTATAAACAAATTAGGAAAACAAAATTTGTGGGCCCTACAAAAGTTAATCATTTATTTCTACTTTATTAACAAACACAATTAACTACAAAATACAACCTCCTTAATTTTCGTGCCGAAAAGAAACATGACAATTGGCAGGATGGAGGGAGTAACATCTTAACAAAGGAGGAAATAGTACAATATTTCGAATGAGCTAAATATGTCGATGATTCAAAAAGTGTTTTGAATTAACAGCCTCTTCTAAATGCTGGGACAACTTCCGACCTTAGAAAATTCAGCGGACTTCTTCAAAAGGCTTTGGGCCATCACCAATAGACCAATGTTTTGAGTTTGAATTCATTTCTTCCTTCTTGGGCTAGACAAACAATATTTGGAGTTCTGGACTATATAATTGAGGAAAATTGTCATTCAAGTCCTTAAAAATAACTTTATTTATTAATTTAAGACTAAATATTCACCCGTGCACGGATTCATTATATCTTTGCTATTATAAATAAAATATAAGTATATTAAACATAATTTATGATTTTAGTTTTAGATGATTATTTTGGATATAGTACGAATTCACGCAATAAATTGACTATTTCATAATTTATCTCCCTATAATTCATTTATGCTATGTCATATGTAAAGAATCATTAAGCTTCCATATTTCCAAAATTCCAATATACATATTTTTAATAAAAGTGTATAGATCCTAAACTTGGTAATATTTCAAACTTGAATTTGAGTAAAAAAACATAATTATTGTTTAAATTTGGAACATGGGTGTATGAATACAATAAATAAAAAATTTGTTAATTGGAAATATAATTGTCTCACAAAAAAAAAAAATAATTATAAAATATTTATGAAATTATTTAATATATTTTATTTGGTATTGCACGTTTTTTGAAAATTTTGGAGGGAAATCTATGGAACTCCTTTAGTATATTCCTAGATTTACACCCGCTCGCGTTGCACAAACAAATATTCTTCAAAATAATATAAAAAGAATCTAATTCAAAATACTACGGTTCACTGTATTTAATAATAACTTACGTTTCTATTGTACGTATATAAATAATCACATAGAAAATTTTCATGTCTGAGTAAAAATATTATAGTAGTCAGCTTAAAACAATACAAATTATATATTATATAAAAATCTTTGAAAATACTAAACTTGTCTAATAAACTTACAAAATTATAATTTGACTCACAATATTTATCCATATTTGTATATAATATCTTACTCCAAAAATCATGATTTAATTTTTAAGTTTGTACATTTTGTCAACTTAATATTTTTGTAAAAACCAATAGATATTATAAATTAAAATGCACCAATTCCTCAAAATACTATGAATATAAAATTAAATAATAAAATGAGAATTTAATATTCAAATTACATTGCTAATATGTTTATTTTGTTGTTCATTCCAAATAACTTTTGCAATTTAAAAATCCTAAAGTTGACTTGCTATTAAATTCCATTTATGTAAATTTTAACAATTTTAGAATTAATTTATTTTTGAATATAAATAAAAAAACTCACACGTCTTTTGCAATTATAATTTTTTTTAAAATTATTACATACACACATTTTTAAATATATTATATAGATTGATACTCTAACTATCAATTAATAATTGAGAAATATCATTAATTATTTATTTTTTTATTACACAGTTTTCAATAATTTTGGAGGGAATATTGACTATGTTGACCGGAACTGCTTTAGTATATTATATAGACTAGATTTACACCCGCACGTTGCACGAACAAATTTTATTTATAATAATATACAAATAATTATATTCAGAATTATCCTAATAAATATTACTCCCTTTATTCCGCCAGATTAGTCATTTTTCCATTTTTGTCTGTCCCACCAGATTAGTCCCCTTTCCTAAAATGGAAAGAAATTAATGTAATGGGACGGAGGGAGTATTATTTACTTTATTGAATGATAACTTATGTTTCCATAGCATATAAATAACCACATATAAAATTTTCATGTAACACAAAAAATATTATAATAATTTACTTAAAAAAATATTATAATTACATGTTATATGCAAATATATAAAAAAATGAAATTCTCTAATAAACTTTCACCGCGTACAATATTTATTAAAATTTGTACACAAAATAAAAGTATTATCATTTACACTCTTAATATTTATCAACTTTACAAAAATAACATAGTGTTCACAAAATTATAATTAACTCAAAATATTTGTCTATATTTGTAATTTAATATCTTACACCAAAAAATATTATTTAATTTCTAAGTTTTGTCATTTTACCAACTAAATGTCTATCATATATACAATTATAAATAAATATTAGGTTATTTTGTAAAGATAAATAGATGTTATGAATTAAAATGCACTAATTCCTTAAAATAATATGAATCCAAAATTAAAATAATAAAATGAAATCATAAAATTTAAATTAAATTGCAAACATGTTATTTTGTTTTTCATTTGAAATGACATTTAGAAACTCTAAAGTTGATTTACTAAGTAATTCAATTTATGTAAAGTTTAACAATTTTAAAATTAAATTTTGTCTGAATATAATTATATTAAAATAAGTTTTTAATAAAAATAATATAATATTTTTTTTTGAAAAAATCATTTTATTTCAACATACTCATATTTTTCAATATAATTATATAGATTGACATGTTTCAACCATTAATAATTGTAAAAATATCATTAATTTATTTATTTTTTTTAATATGTATGCACGCTTTTCAAAAATATTGGAGGGAAAAATTGGAATTTCTTTAGCATATTATATAGATTCAAAGTGATGAACTCTCAATTTAGGACCTGAAAGATTATATAATTCTCAATTCAAAGCAAAATATTAAGACCTTGGATTGATAATTTTATGAATTGAGAATCTTTATGATCTTTCAGATTTTAAATTGAGAATTTAATTTTCAGGTCCTCAATTAATAATACCCTTAATTAACAATCAATCTCTGCTAAAATATTGAATTTCTTGCATTACTGTGAGTTTCTAATCATTAAACTAGTTAACATAAATTCATTTTGGCAAAACGAGTTTATTATCTCCCATATAACCACATCCAACATCGGTTCTTGCACAATAAAATTTGTCTCTTATGCTTAATAATAATTAAAGTACAAACCTTAATTAACACTTAACAGTGACCTTAAACCCAATCTAAATACGGTATTTACGAAACGGCAGCCTCGGACTGGCTTACTTAACTAGTGGTCTTTTAATTAATGGATAATTAAGTTATTAATTTAGGAAAAAAAATATTTATAATCAACTGCCGCTTGCTTTTGGCACATCTTGTACCCTGTGCTAATGTTCCATTAATTTGTACTTATTAGTTGATTGCTATTAATTACGATTGTTTAATTTAATATCCCAGCTTTTAAATAATAAAGTTAACTAGTTTACTAGTTGATTGATATGATGATTGCAAAGGGCAAAACAAATATTAAATACTATCTTGATTATTTATTAAATAATTCATTGAATTTATTCTTTGATTTATATTTATTCGAATACCTGAGACTTCGATAGAATAAAATGAATCGTGGAACAGTTTTTTACTTTTATTTATTGGCAAAAACTTGTGTTTGCCTAAACAGTTTAAGTGAGTTTTATTCATACTCAAATGGGTTCACCCATTTTAAATAGGATTTATTAATCTCTAATTAAAGTATATTAAATAGATTTGACTTGGGTTAATGGATAAAACCCACCTAAACCGTTTAGCTGTGCCTAACCTGAGACCTTCCCTTATTTATTTTTTATGCATTTGCCATGCAGCATTTAATTATCTCTAGGCTAATATATTGCAATTGGCAAATGTAGTATTATATTCATGATGTAGAGAGAAATAAAATTATGCGACCGAGGTTTTGGCTAGTTATATGTTTATAATAATTGTTGGGGACTTGGGGTAAGTCCTAGCGGCCTAAGCCCAATCAATATTTTTAAGGTTCAATTGATTCAAACCTCATAGTTCGCGGACCTAGTTGGTGGCCAAGATATAGCGAGTCGCCTAAGTCACACGATCACTACCGACCCCAATACGTGGTTGGTACTAAGCACGGCACAAGCTCACCATCAAGGAGGACCAACTCAGAAATCTGGCGACGTAGAATCGTTGCAAACCCTAATCGACCCTGAGAATCATGGACGGTTCCGAGAAACTCTGCAACCACGAGCTCGACAATGACTAGGATTAGAGCTAGGGTTTTCTCTTATTTTTTGTTTATAAATAGGGGTCCAAATCCCATATTTTCTATATATTCTTCTTCTCCTGAGTTGTACCAAAACTCTGCTGAAATTCACACACAATTGTTGTCATTATGTTTCACGAAGCCTTCGAGTTTGGTTTGTTGTTTTGTTTATTTCACATCATTATTGTTAGAAACTGAGTTTCAGTTTACCCCTTTACCCTGATGTTTTGATGTGCCAAAACTTACTTTAGTTCTAAGCTTCTAGTATGGTCTTATTATAATCATTGTATAGGATTTATTGAGTTGTAATAGACTAGAAATTGAAGACAAAGATCACGCAGACAAAGTTTATGTGCTTGAAACTTAGTTTGTCCAGAAAAGTCAGTTTCTGGAAATTGGGTTTTCCTGAAGAAGAGAGGAAACTTGAACTGACTTTGGAAATGTCAGTTTTCAGTTTTAGATTTCAAAGAACACGTGAGACACAAGGAATTCAAAGTCAGACACGAGATATCTCCAAGTGTTAATCAAAAAGTAAGTACGAGGAACCGGAACTTAGATTCATCGGACTGAAACTTAGTTTGACAAGAGTAGGTAGAAAGAACACTGCCAAAAAGCGAAAAACAGACATCAGAGCAAAAAGAATGGTAATGATTTGATGACCCAATCTTTGTCTCTAACGGCTGGATCTCTGAGTCTAACGTGAAGAATTCAAATTGTCGTCCAAGCCAACCTATAAATATCTCGACACTTCGAATGAAGAACTGATCACTGTAATTTCTACAGATTAATTATAGAAATAGTGGCAA
>JAPKLW010005555.1:0-20505 GCA_026898455.1 Plectranthus barbatus | reverse complement strand
GCTGACAAGGTCCCAGTCAGCTGAGTAACCAGCAGAGCGCAAGAAACAAACTAACACATTTTCCGCTGCCAAGTTATACCCTGATAATCCGGGACCAACAAGAATAACTAATGATAATAATAATTAAGAATTGTAATAGTTATTAGACATTCCATAATTATTGTTTCTTACCTAAAATATTGTATAATTATATATAGAAATTTTGTTTGGGCGGGAAATTTTTTTTGGCTTGGGGTTCTTCTTTTATATATATATATATATATATATATATATATATATATATATATATATACACTTAGATTTCTAAATATTAAAATACCCTTCTCTTGATTATTTGAGTACTAATTTCTATATATATAAAAGTGGAAGCACTAGAAACGCCGTGATAGTTGGGGGAAGTCACACGTCAAAACCAATTTCATTAAAATTTCAAATTAAGTGGACCTTACCTAAATTATGAAAACTACGCTACAAAACAAAACATCACCACCTATAATTTTATTGATTATACCAAACTAATCAAGTATAGTTAATCTTTTTATTCAGTATTTTTTCTTCAATTTTATTTCCACGTTTTTTAATTTTATTTTATAATTTTTGATTGGCTAGCTTCCTCCGAATATGAACTCAAAAATATAATCGAAAATTTAATGAAATATCCTTTTTAAGTATATCAACCATATAAAAATAAAACTAAAAAGATAAGAACTTCAGGCTTCAAACTATTTTTTTTATTAATAAAATAATTCGATATTTTTATAAATTACTTCTCTTAACTAGTGAATCGAGAGCAGAGGTTTGTCATGAAAAAGAAGAGGGCTGAGAATAAAGAGATATCAAAATCTTTTTTCATTTCAATCAAAACATTGAAATTAATTTTAGCATATAAACCTTTATACACATTATATCATTAGTATGAAATATACTCAATTAGAGTCAATCATGTACTCAATCCGAACGAAGATTGCAGCGTAATCTTAAAATTTACAAATTTCTCCCAAATACAACAAATATTTATCGGAATCAATATAAATGTTGCTAGAATGCATAGTAGCTAGCATTGTTATGTACAATGAGTACGTTTTTACGAACACAACAAAGACTGCGCACGTATAATAATACAAATATAGGGCACCACATATACATGTATACATTTATAATTAAATTAAATTAAATTCATATAAAAGCTTTTCTTTCTATGTCGAGTCAAGTTTCGAACCATAGGTTGAAGATTCGCTTGAAAGGTATGTTTGAGAAGGATCGATCGATCCATCAACGATTTGCGCGTGTTGGGGCCATGGGATTAGGCTCATTGGTGGGAAACAACATGAACAATCCTCTGGGCAGGGTTGCAAGGCATCCAAACCCAATTCATTACCATCACTCTCGAGGAGACCATTGTTATTGATTTCCTCGAGAGTCTCAGTCGAAGGGGCAGATGCACTCTCGAGTGGGCCCCAACACTGCACCTTGTTGAATTCTGGAATGTTGGAGTGGAAATACACCCAAACTAAAGCCTGGCCTAGCTCCGGGTAGTTCCTGAACAAGTCCCTATCTCCATGCACAAAAGCCCTCAAAACCTAATCAATCAAACACAAAAAATACATTTTTAATCATAAAATATATAGAATAAAAAATTATGAAACTATATACTTTGTCTTAGCACAATGATACATTAATTTAAACTCGGACCTACATGTCATAAAAAAATTCGAATCCATGGCCTCTTCGTCACAAGAAAGATACTTTCACTAGTACCTCGGGTGAAACACCCAAATAGAGGGACACTACTAACTTTTTTATGGGTAAGTGATGAGTGAGAGAGGGCAATTACCACAGGAAGTTCTTTGCAGAAAATGTAGTATCTGAGCCTGGCGAAGAGATCTAAGAGGAAGTGACCTCCACTAATGTGGCAATGGACGTGGAGAGACATCTTCCCTTTTATCTTCTTCCACTCGGCCACCACTTCGTCTCTTTGCAACTTGTTGTACCATCCTTGCAACTGCATCCACGATTCCGAACATAAAATCATACGAGATGACTCGATAATCGACTCGATTGATTATTAATACTTGAATCTTCTTTTCTATTTTCATGTTTTATTCACTATTTTATTGTTAAAATTATTAATTTTTAATTTACTATTCCCTCCGTACTGGTAAAGTAATCTCATTACTTTTTGGCACGAAAATTAATAATTGTGACTATAGTGGAATTAATATTTTATTAGTGAATGTAAAAAAGTTTACTATTTTAGGAAAATGAGACCAATTTCTGGAACAAACAAAACAAGAAAATGAAACTATTTTAATGGGACATAGGAGTATAATTTAGTTTAATTTTATAATTAAGCTCCACCATAAACTTCATCCTAACGAATTGGGATATACAATAGTTTTAGTAATTAATTATTTGTTTGTAGCTAAAAATAGATTATTAATAATTTAAAAATATATCACTTTTACACCACTTAATTAAAGATCAAGTCACTGGAGAATCATGCATAAATAGTCATAGAAGCTTCAGCATAATTCTTCTCACTTTTTAGATTTTTTGTGGGACCCTTCCTTCTTTAATATTAGAAATTCCAAAAATAAGATGTAGAAACCCCTTACGTATCATTTTCTTTTATAGTCGGTAATTTCTTTCTTTTTGAATTATAAATATTTTAACAGTTTAGTGATGAACAAAAAGGGCAAGTGGGCTGGACCAGCTATGCCGGCCGCACAAATAATGTACGGTGGCTACTGCATGCAATAATTTTGTAGTTTTAAAGTTCAATATTATTTTCAATATCAAAATTATTTTTTTTTCTCCAATAATTCACAATTTCACACACCTATCGTTTATTATTCTACTACAAAATTAATATATATATTAAGTGAATTCCATGTTAAAAGTGATTTATCTTAAATACGAATAAATCTACATTATTTTCTCAAAATAGTTGAAATTAATTTTTTTTTAATATTTCATTCTTAATTATTTTATAAATTATACTTAATGAATTAAATATAATTTAAAAAATAATTAAGCAAAAAATATATGCTTTATGTGCTTAAATCTCAACCAATCTAATGGCTTAAAAGAATTTTAAAAAAAAAATGAATGAAAGAATGTGTTAATTACCTGGGAATTGTTAATGGATTGAGAGATGGCGAGAGTGAGTTTGGCGGTGACGTCACTGTGTGTGAGTGTATATGTTCTTGGGAATTTCCCAGGGTGCTTTTTCTCTGCTCCTAAAAACAGAACTTTCAGCTTTGATGCCTCAAATATCGCCGGCCCAAATAATCTAGCAACCTATTATTACAAAATGATTATTCAATTTTTAATCTCAAAATATTCCCTAAAAATAAAAAATAAAAGCTTACAGGAAAGATGGGTTGATCCTTTCTGGCTCTCCTCCTCGTTCTGCGCTTGAAAAGAGGGTTGTTTTCGTCTGAAAATGGAGCAAGATTGTTTAATTTTGATGGGAGGAGTAAGGCTGCAGTCATGGTTCCCATCTGTTTTATATTATTTTATTTCTCTCTTTTTTATTTGAGGTTTCTCAATAGAAGTGAAGAGAAGAGAATAATAAAAGGAAGGATATAGACTTTGTTATGCTTTTGCTTTTGCTTTATGGTTTGATTTGCTTCTTGGATGCCTAAATGTTTGGAAAACTTGGAAGTTTGGCATTCATACGCGTGCCCACTCTTTTGGGGAGTGAGAAATTGGAGACAGAGAGAGAGAGAGTGGGGAAGAGAGAGAGTTGGAGGGATGAAAAGGATTGGAGTAGAAATTTTTAGGGAAACAGTTGCGTGTGAGAAGTGAGAGGTTGGGTTGGGTTGCTTAATGGATTGAGATTGTAGTTGAAGTTTACAATTAAACAGTAGTTTGCTTGGTTACGAGTTAACCACGTTTTCATTTGTCTTCTTTCGATTTTCATGTAATTCAATTTGACTCGATTATTTAATCGTTTATGTATATGGTCCAGATTAATTTTTTACATATGTTAAAAATTATTTAATATTTAAATAAATTTTTAAGATTATCCTTATTTAAAATATTAATAAACCTCTCATTCCATAATATAAAATTTAATATTCTCATTTCCCAAATTTAGTCAGGGCTGTAATTGTAAATTATCAAACAATACCAAATGTAAAAATTGGACTATATAATTGAAACACCCTAAAATAGTAACTCGAATCAAAAATTGGAACGGAGGGAGTAGTAAATCAAGATTTTTAATTTGTTTTATTACGAGTAGGGATGTCAATCGGACTAATTAATCAAGTTTCAGAAAATATTTAATAAGTCGTATACTGTTCAGTAGGGGTGAGCATTCAATTATTTGGTTCAATTTTGGTCTGTAAAATAATCGTATTATATGACTGGTGATAAAAAAGGTTCTTCGAGCTCGATAAAGAGTCAACAGGAATGTCCATTTTGGAGATGGTTCGACGATGCAGATTAATGGAAAAGTTTTCATCCTTTTTTAATGTAAAAAAGGAGATATGTGGTTCCTCGATGAAGTCTACCACATTCTGCGACTGCAAAGTAAAATTTTGGGTCTCCGACAGTTAACAGAAACATGACATCGAGTCACGATGGAAGGTGATGAGTTGGAGGTCTTTTCGAAGGACCGTCCACGACTCATAAAAAAGTGAAGAGATCGCAAAATTGACTATATCGTATCGGGTTACAGGTGGCAAATCTTGAGAATCTTCTAACAAACCTTGAAGATCCAGTATGGCTACGACATGCTTGTCTCGGGAATGTCAACTTTCAGAAGGACGATGGAATTGGCTAAGAATGCAACCGATCATCGAAACAATATATTTTGATCGGATTACGGAAGAGAGTTGTTCTTGAAGGAGTTCATGGAGTAATGTGAACAAACGGGGATCGAACGACATTTCACCAACACCATATTCTCCTCAAGAAAATCCATATTCTCCTCAAGAAAATGGTGTGGTGGAGAGGAGAAATCATATCGTGATAGATGTGGTATGAACACTACTCAAAATTATGAACATGACAAACAAGTATTAAGGTGAGGCAGTTTGACACGTAGTATATCTCCTGAATCGACTGCCCACTAAGGCTATTTTAGAAAAGACACCATTCGAGATGTGGACTGGAAAGAAACCACAGCTAGCACATCTACGTGTGTTTGGGTGTATTGTGCATGCTAAGGTGACCAATCCCCACCTTAAGGAGATCAACGATAAGAGTCATTGTATGTCTACTTGGGAGTAGAAGAAGGAAGCAAGACACACAGGTTGCTCGAACCACATTACGAAAAAATACATGTGAGCCGAGATGTTTTTTTTGAAGATGTTGAAATCTAGGATTGGAAAATGAAGATAGTGACTTGTGAAGTTTTCATAGAGGTCAATCACCAACAAGTTGGTTTTTTGAACTACCCCGTTCGAGAGAGGATCAATAGGGGAGCAGGTTGCTATGGATGAATTCGAGCAGACTTTCTCGAATACTCTAGAACCAGTTGTTGAAAGAGTAAATTAAAGTAATGGTCAACCTACTTTATGGTTGAACGGAAATGTTGGAAGTAATAATGGACATGTTCAATTCATAGATATGATAAGACATTATGGCGGAAAATCCTTGAATTGATCTTTGTGAGAATTTTGAGGAAACATTATTAGCAAAGACAGAGGAGTCTTACTGCTACAATGAGGCAGCCAATCACCCAGAATGGGAAGAGGCAATAAAAAAAATTAAGTCAATTGAGAGGAACGAGATGTGGATGCTCATGCCACTACCCGTCGGACACAAGGCACTTGGTCTTAAATGGGTTTTCATGTTGAAGAAGAATTCAAATGGAGAAGTAATCCAACACAAAGCTCGCATGTATGAAAAGGGTACGGGTAGAAACAAGGAGTTGCATGAATGGACATGATTTGAGTTATTCTTACCTTAGCGGCAATCAATGATGGCAAGTACACCATCTTGATGTCTAGTCAACCTTTCTGAATGGGGAGCTCGAGGAAGAGGTGTACATGACTCAAACGGAGGGATTTAAAGTCACAGGGAATGAACATATGGTGTTGAAGTTGAATAAGACACTGTATGACTATCATGAAACACCTCGAGCTTAGAATCTGAAGCTTGATCGAAGTCTGAAACAAATGGGCTTCGAAAGATGTTCACAGGAGGAGGCTGTTTATACAAAAGGTGATTCTAACACCAAGTTGATTATTGGTGTTTAGGTAGATTATTTGATTGTAAGAGGTGAAGATTCGAAGGTGGACGGAGTCTTCAAGAAGCAGATAATGGGGAAGTTCTAGATGAGTGATCTCGGACTACTATCATACTACCACGGTATCAAGGTAACTCAGTTCGAGGAAGGTATTTTGATCAAGCAGACAACACTAGAGTTAGGGTTTCTCAAAAACCCTAACACTATATAAAGGATTTCTCTCTTAGATCAGATATAGCCACCACAGTATACAATTTAACATTCAAATCAGAATATTGAGTTAAGAGAGAGAGAGATCAGCGGCGGTCAGGAGGAGGGTTTTCTGATCAAATTCTCCAGCTTCCTGATTCAACTTGGTAGATAATCCTCACCAGATTTCCAAGGAGCAAGGGAACAGATCAGAAGATCAAATCTGTAGGAACATAACAAAAGAAGGGTTCCATTCCGCTTCAGATTTAACTTCATCGTTCATCCTCCGATCTATATCTGTAGATCAAACGATTGAAGATCAGGTATTCTCTTGAATCCACCCTATGCAATTAATTATTGTCGAAGCATGAATAGGGTGGCATGGTTTATTTAATTGAATTTGTTTTTGATATCCTAAGAACGGTCCTGCGAATTAAATAACAACTCATGTTGTTAGTCGTAGACTCGAATCCTACAATTGGTATCAGAGCCAGGTTCCAGTTCTTAGGCTCTATCCTTGATAAATTTTATTAAATAAATATGTATGTTCATGAATGGATTTAAATTGTTGTGAATGGTTTTGTTCTCGTGGCCTTCTCGTTTTTGGATCTGTTTTTACCACGAGAAAATCCGTGGTTAGATTTGATACAAAAAAAACATTGTACTCCCTCCGTCCCACCTCAATTGTCCCACTTTCCTTTTTCGTCTGTCCCACCTCAATTGTCCCATTACTTAAAAAGGCAACTTTTTCACACTCAACAATAAAATATTAATTCCACTCAACTTACTTTACACTCACACCCCTTGGTTATTGTGCCAAAAGTCACCGGGACAATTCAGCCGGGACGGAGGGAGTAATATATTTAGATCTATTTTTTTTGTATAGTACTTTCTTTCAAATCTATTAAATTGGATCCAAAAGAAGAACGAGAATTGAAGAACGAAGATCACAACAAGGTGGACGTCGACAGCAGCGACGCACGGCATGCGCGGCTGGGTCGAGTTCCTTCGCGCGCGCGCGCGTCCAGCCAAGCCGCAGGTGGCAGCCGGCCGTCGGGCCCATGCAGCGGACAGAGGCGAGCATCAGACGGTGGCAGTGGCGGTGTGGGTGGCGGCGGCGTGCGACTGCATCCCTAGGGTTGCGCCGTGTGTGGTAGGGCCGCACCCTACGTGTGTCGCGACTGCTCGGCCGCTTCTCTCACTGCATGGACGACCGATGACGAGAAGCAGGGACGACAGCAATCTCCTGGCAGTGCGAGCCAGCCACAAGCGACGGCTGGATGTTGACAGCATCGGTGGGCTGGAGTGCTGCGGTCGAAACCCTAGTTTGATGCTAGGGTTTCGCTGCTAGGGTTTGATACGGGCCCGATGGCTGCCTGAATTTCTGAAACCCTAATTTCAGCCCAAGTATTGCAGACTCAGATTAAATAGTGGGAGCCCAACTTGAATATCTGTAATCAAATTAAAGCCCTGTAATAGATAGGATTTAAATTGTAATCGCATCTGAGGGGCCACGAGAAATATTTATTTGTATATTTAATTGTATTCTCGTATGATGTGATTTATAATGTGCGCACAAGTAAATAATAGGAAAGCATGCCGATTTGCTTTAATTATTTACTTTTATAAGCATGTTGCAATTATTTAAATTTTTTAGCATGTCTTATGTGATTTATTTCATGTTTTAAATTATGTCTACAAATTCCATGATTCATATTAATTTATGATGGAATTTTAGTTATTACGTAATTTATGGCAACATAAAATAATGTGTGCGCATGAAACCTTTAGAATTAAAATACTAAGTTGGATTTTGGTTCTTCTCCAACAAAAATCATTAAACCTCCACAAATACGACCTCTCACTAGAAGTAAGGCATCTTGAAGCGTAAACGTCTACTCAAGTAGCTTGCGTTAGAGGTCCCTCACCAGGTCTGGTGCGATGAGGTTTCTAAATAAAACATTTAGTTTAAGATGAGAAGTGGGAGCCTCTAAGCAAACGTCTAATCAAGTAGCTTGCATCGAGACAACTTTCACTAATCTCTAAGATTAAACTAAATGAGAAAACAAAGGATGTAAGGGGCATGCGGCATGGGTCCCGTACGTATGCTAAATTGCCCTAAACGTCTAGAGTTAGGTTTGTGGTTATTTTGGCTTAGATGTTGCCTGGAGTATAAATCATGAATGATGCCCCTGCTCCGGATAGGTGAACATGGTCTTGGGATCTCCAATATTAATTTCTTTTGCTTAAGATACCTAGCATGTTAAGAAATTAAAGGATCATTTTGGTCTGGTTGAGCGTTTGCCATAAACGTCTACTCAAGTAGCTTGCGGTGAATTAGCTAGGGCAATTGGAGGAAACAAATTGTATTGTTTTATCTAAAGGTTACTATGCATATTTGTTTCAATTGTTCTGTTGTATGTTCTTAATTTATTTCTTTATTCATTTTCAGATATGTTTATCATTATTCGTATTTTGGCACAAAATCCCTTGAAGGGTTCTAATTTCCTAGAATGGAAATGGCTCATGGAGCGATGCATGTTTGCTACACAGACTGTGTTTGTGTTACTTGTGCCTCGTCCAGCCGTACCTTTCATTGAGTCCTCATATTCCTCTAGGAACTCTTTTGAAAAATGGATGGCGAGCAACGATAAGTTATTATCAATGCTCAGGTCATCCATGATTGAGGAGCTCCAGCTCAAGTATCAGTATTGTACTGACGCTGTTGAGATTTGGAGAGATCAGATTATGACTTATGGTAAGCTTGGACAGACTGCCAGTGCCGAGTTTATAATGAGAATTGTGAAATGTAAGATGGCACAAGGTGGTAAAGTTAGGGAGCATGTGCTACACATGGATCACCTCAGAAGATTCTATATCTTACATGGTGGAAATATGAATGATCAATTATTCACTGATGTCATATACGACTCCATTCCAGAATTTTTCTATGACTTCACTTCCATAGTCGAAGACAAGATGTTCACTCTGGATCAATTCATCAGTTTCTTGGAGGCTGCTCAAGAGATCAATGACTCCTTGTCTGCTGTTGTGCTTGACTATCACTTTCCACTTCAGAGTGTAGAGGATGTGAGCATGAAGGAATCAACTAGTGATGTTGCTATAAAAAGATTTGGAGGTAAAGTTTACAAGAGAAAAGTCTGTACTACATGCAAAAGGAAAGGTCACTGTAAAGTAAGATGTCTGGTGTTTGTCACCAAGGGACTCGGTACGTCATCTTCTGCACTAGTCATTGAAACATGTTTAGCATCGGTTTCTGTACATTCGTGGATAGTGGATACTGGAGCTACTGATCATGTTTGCTACTTTATGCAGGGGTTCAAGCTGACTAGAGAGTTTGAAGATGGCGTGGTTACCATCTCCATTGGAAATGCTGCTAAGGTCTCTACTGCAGCAATTGGAGATGTTACTTTACGTTTTAGGAATAATGTTTTAACTTTAAGAGATGTTTTGTTTGTGCCGGCCTTTCGGCGAAACTTGATTTCAGTTTCCAAATTGTTTGATGATGGATTTTCTGTTATTTTTGGTAGAAATGTTTCTATTATGAGAAATAACGTTGTTATCTATCACGGGTCACTGAAAGATTCTCGTTATGTTATTACATTTTCAAACAAACCAACAGTGAAAGAGGCATATAATTTGTTTAACCAACTGAAAAGAAAATTTTCTTCAAGTGAGCATATAACATATCTTTGGTACTTGAGACTCGGTCATGTAAATCTTAAAAGAATCAAGAAATTCGTTGATTGTGGAATTATGAATCCAATCCAAGTTGTTCCACATAGAGTTTGTGAGTCTTGTATAGAGGGGAAGATGACGACCAGGCCTTTTAAGGCAACTGAGTCTCGAGCAAATGACTTGTTAGACCTCATCCACTCTGATCTGTGTGGACCTATGTCAACACAAGCCCGTGGAGGGCATAGATACTTTGTCACCTTTATAGATGACTACTCTAGATATGGACGCGTTTATCTGCTTCACTATAAGTCTGAATGCCTTGAGAAATTCAAGGAGTTCAAGGCTGAGGTAGAGAACAAGTTAAACAAGACCATAAAGAGACTACGATCTGATCGTGGTGGGGAGTACTTCAGCAATGAGTTCTTACAGTATCTAGCAGATCAAGGGATTACCTCCCAGTGGACTGCACCTGGCACCCCTCAGCAGAATGGTGTAGCAGAGAGAAGAAATAGAACTCTGTTAGAAATGGTTAGGTCAATGATGAGCTATGCCAGCCTGCCCATTTCTTTTTGGGGGTATGCACTAGAAACAACAGCGTACTTAATTAACTTAGTTCCTTCTAAATCAGTTCCTAAAACTCCGGTTGAACTCTGGTATGGACATAAGCCTGCTTTGTCCAGATTAAGAGTATGGGTTTTTCCAGCATACGTGCTGAATAAAGAAGTTGACAAATTAGAGGGAAGGTCTAAGTTAATGCTGTTTGTGGGCTATCCCAGTCAAACGAAGGGTGGTTTCTTTTATGATCCAGAAGATCAGAAAGTCGTTGTGAGTACCAACGCAAGATTTCTGGAATATGAATTCATAAGAAACGACAAGACCAAGAGCGAGATTGTACTTCAAGAAATTGAAGAGAACAATTTAAATCCATCAGGAGAACACCGTGGCAACCTGTTCATACCTGAATTGGGTATGGAACCAGGTGCACGGCCGCCTGTGCAAGATGGTGAATCACAAGTGATTGCACCAAACACAGACACATTAAGGGGCCTCGTCGTAGTGGGAGGTTCTCTCGGCAACCCGAGAGTCTTCTGACTTAATCCCTGAAAATAGACTGAATGATACAGACCCATGGACATACGACGAAGCTATGAGAGACAAGGATGCTGATAGTAGTGAAAGGCCATGGATTCTGAAATAGAATCGATTACAGCTATGGATGTGTACCAGAAATCCTTGCTACCAGAAGGTTTTCGAGCCATAGGCAGTAAGTGGGTATACAAGAGAAAGAAGGATTCAAGTGGTAACATAACGACGTTTAAGGCCAGGCTGGCGGCGAAAGGTTATAGTCAAAAGAAAGGTATTGACTATGATGAAACCTTCTCACCAGTTGCTATGTTAAAATCCATTCGGATACTTCTGTCTATAGCAGCACATATGGATTTTGAAATTTGGCAAATGGATGTCAAAACCACGTTCTTGAACGGGTACCTTGAAGAAGGTCGTGACATGTCCATGGAACAACCAGAAGGGTATGTGCAAAAGGATCAAGAGCAACTTCTCTGGAAGCTCAAGAAGTCCTTATATAGACTTAAGCAAGCTTCAAGGTCATTGAACAAACATTTCGATGATGTGATTAAGTCCTATGGATGTATACAATGAGAAAATAAAAGTTGTGTGTACCATTTATGTGTCAGTGGGAGTGTGTGAAGGGATTCGTGAACTTAATCACGAAGTCCGTTTGCCAAGGATCATTAATTGAAATATCAAAAATAAATTGTTATGCCTATGATTATTCCTAGCATGCTCCTATTGAATATGCATAAAGGGGGTTTATGCGGAATATCTGGATTGCGAAACCCTGAAGAACGAGTGCGCGGAGATTCCTCTTGATCTTTTCCCACACACAAAGATTTAATTCCTAACAGATTGAGGAAATAAATCTTATGAAAATAAAACAATTATTTTCAAAAAACAAGGAGAGAGGGAGAAGAAAAACTCTCCTAATCTGATCTTCTGATCTGTATCCCAACACAATCTGAATATCTGGTGAAGATTCTCTTCAGATTCATTGCCCGGTTGAGAAGCAAAATTTCCTCCTCATTTCTCAGATCTAGTCGATCACCACAGCTCCCAAAACCTGGTTTGTTATGTGCAACTTATGATCTTGTGGTGTGTTGAGATCTGAGGAACTGAGGCCTATTTATAGGAAAATATTGGACTTCTATTGGGCTTGAGTTTCATGGGCCAGACCAGGGACCAGAATGCAAATAACAAATTAGGCCTATCAATTAATTAATTTCCATATTCAACCCAGAATATAATTAATTAATTAATATTAATTCATTCCACCAGAGAATCAATACTGTCCTACCTATTTGCTACCACGTTTTGAGGTACGGGTTGCATTGGCTCGGTATATCCCCGCATTTAAGGTTACAGATATTCGCTAATTAATTTAAGCTCTAAAAAGCTATTTTATTAATTAACATCTTATATTCCTGAATCAATCCACTCAAATCTTTTCTCTTATGCTTGAACATACTCAACCTGCAGGACTTTAGTATAACGAACCTTTTGAGCTGTTCAGGGAATGTCACCATCCTATACTGGATGTGGTTACCTATTTCCAGTTCCAGAAAGTCATACACAAACTGCTATTACCCAAGATACATATATACAAACTCAACTAAAGCCTTTCACTGCAACTCAAAGTAATACACAATCTGCTTATACTTCTGTACCTTCATATAGGCTTGGGATCTCATCAAGCCATGGAGATCTAGATTCTTTTAATGTCAGATAAAAGAATCGATCTCGACTTAGGTCCTTATCAATGTGTGCCCCACACCAGCATACCAAGCCATCCAAGGTAAGATGCTTATTACTGCCTACACCGACAGTTTATCCTGTAACTGTCTCAGTTGTGATAACCATTTATATCTCGCTAGGTCAAACGATCCATACGATCTTCCGTGATCTTCTACACACCGTATGATCTCCCTATCGATGAGATAAGAGGATAATTGCGTTTGCGACACATGTTTAGTAATTCAGATAGGAGATGAACATACAACATTTATGATTCCCAGTATATTAACCAATCGACCTTGTACATAATATACCAATCAAAATGCTTTCAGTATATAAATCCATCAATCTCCCACTTATACTCAAACCATTATACAGGTGATTTCCAGAGTATAACGCGTCTTAACTAATCTAGCTATTACATCAAACATTCTACGTGGATAGCTTTGCCCTCAGCCCAAGGTTACGTACATGCATCTCGTAGACCTTCTGAGGCAGAGCCTTTGTGAATGGATCCACTAGATTATTTCCTGTATCAATCTTCTCTACTAGCACATTACCCCTTTTACGATTTCTCGTATAATATGGTACTTCCTTTCAATGTGTTTTGTTGCTCTGCGAGTTCATGGTTCCTTTGAATTAGCTACAGCTCCTGAATTATCACAATATATCGTGATAGTCTTGGGCAGCTTAGGAATCACGTCCAACTCCAGAAGGAAGTTTTGAAACCATACTGCTTCTTTCGAAGCTTCAGAAGATGCCACATATTCTGCTTCCATGGTGGAGTCCACAATGCATTTCTGCTTTGCACTCCTCCATGATATGGCCCCACCTCCCAATGTAAACACATAACCAGAGGTGGACTTCTTTTCGTCTCGGTCTGCCTGGAAATTCGAATCAGTATAACCCACAGGGCACAACTCCTCACACAGATAGACAAGACAATAGTCTCTAGTCCTTTTCAGGTATTTGAGTATGTGCTTTACCGCGGTCCAATGCGCTTGTCCAGGGTTAGACTGGTATCTCGCTACCATGCCTACAGCAAAGCAGATATCTGGCCTCGTACATAGTGTTGCATACATGAGGCTCCCCACGGCTGATGCATACGACACGTTCCTAATTTCATCTTTCTCCCTTTGTGTCACTGGACACTGATCCTTGGAAAGATATATGCTATGTCTGAAGGGTAATAGACCTTTCTTGGCAGTTTGCATGCTGAAACGGGCAATCACAGTATCCACATATGATCCTAGAAACAAGGTCAGCATCCTCATATTGCTCTCCCGCAATACTTTTACCCCTAGGATGTATCCTGCCTCCCCAACGTCCTTCACATGAAACTGCTCGGATAACCACCCCTTTTTGCCCGACAATACTTCCACATTGTTGCCAAATAGGAGAATATCATATACATAAAGTGCAAGGAACACCACGCTTCTGCTGTCACATAGACGGTACACACAACTCTCGTTTGAGCATTGTGAAAATCCATAGGATTTAATCACTTCATCGAAATGCAGATTCTATGACCGTGAAGCTTGTTTAAGTCCATACATTGACTTCCTTAGCATCCAGACCAAATATTCTTCGCCCTTCTGCACATAACCTTCTGGCTGTTGCATATAGATGTCCCTACCTTCTTCAAGGTACCCGTTTAGAAATGCGGTTTTGACATCCATCTGCCAGATTTATAGGTCCTTATGTGCTACTATGGCCAGGAGTATACGAATGGACTTAAGCATGGCTACCGGTGAGAAGGTCTCGTCATAGTCTACACCTTCTTTCTGACAATAACCCTTCGCCACCAGCCTTGCTTTGAAAGCTGTAATTTCACCACTCGCTCCTTTGTTTCTTTTGTATACCCATTTGCACCCTATTGCTCGACAGCCATCTGGCAAATCAGGTTTCTGGTATACATCCATAGCCGTAATGGATTCTATTTCCAAATCCATGGCGATCAGCCATTTGTCTGCATCTTTATCAGATACCGCATCGTAATATGTCCAGGGATCGGTATCATCCAGTCCATTTTCCGGGATCAAGTCAGAAGACTCTCCCACGAACATGTACCTTTCAGCTTGGTGGATAACCCTCCCACTGCGACGAGGCATCTGAACCGTATCAGTATTTGGCACAGTACGCGTTGGTCCCATACCTTGCATTAGTGGCAGTGTTGGTATAGCCTCACTTGTTACAGGTGGATTTACCACTACACTAGGCTTTCCTGATGGAATTGCTTCCTTGTCCTTGATCACTGTAATTTCTACAGATTAATTATAGAAATAGTGGCAAATAAATTTGTAAACCCTAAGGTTATCGGTCCAGGGGAATGAAGCAACGAAAAACCTTAAGTACTAAATCATAAGTTCTTAAAATACTGGTCAGGAAAATCAGTTAAAAAGTTTTGGTTGTTTTGAAAATCGCAATACTTGCTAATGAAAATTAAACAGGAAACTAAAAAGCTTTTGAAGTCAAATAAGAGAAGCACAGATTCCAGGGATATCTACCTATCAAGTATGACATGGATGAATGAATTGATTAGTTCCCAATTTTAATTCCTCTTCGTAGTGAAACATCAGAAAAGTATTACGGACTTCTTTGTTGGATAATTCGTAAAGTAGATTAATTAATTACCTATCTCCGCTCGGTCTCAAGATAAATTAACTAACTCCAAAGGTCTACAGATTTATCCCTACAATTAATCTCCTTCAGTTATGACAAGAAATCAAATTATATTGTGAAAATCTCTTTCCATTGAAAACTATCACAATTACGTCTCAAGTAATCAACTAGATAATCCTAAGATGTGGCCAACAAATCAAGATTATGAATAAGCACAAATTTCACAAACTACGAAGGGAAAGGGAAAATAATTCAATCAATCAAAACATGTATACATTGATAATTCAAAACCCTAGAATCTGAGAAAGAGATTAGTTACACATATTCAGAGTAATATTCATCATAGAAAGATAAAACCTGAATTGCATAAAAACTTGGGTCTGAATGTCTTCCCACAAAGATATATCTTCAAACATAAACCTAAAAACTCTTGGAATCTCTCAAAATCTGAAATCTGGAATGAAGCACACCTAAAAGTCAAAATTACAAGGATATATATAGAGGTGGAGGTGTATCATATCAAATCTAGGGCTAAAGATATGAAAAATCTCGAATTTAGCCAATTTCCCGCGCCAGGAGGTCCACGTCGATCGACGTGGCTTCCAAATCACCGTCGATCGATGCTGATTGGCGTCTGTCAACGCAGCATCTTGCCCCTTCTGGGCGGTCTCACGGTTTTGGTCATAACTTCCTCTCCCGAACTCCGATTGACCCGATTCCAGTTGCGTTGGAGAGCTAACTCAAAGCATCATCCATTTCCATGAACCAATAGCCCGAATTAATCTTGTGGAAAAACTCTTCACTGCTACTCTTACACGTCACTGCTTTCGGAACGGTTTTCTCATGAGTTTAGGCCTAAAAACCTGCACAGATACCAAAATACGCCTAATACCACCTAATATTGATTCATGCATAAATTATATATATAAACTCAATAAATCTACATAAAATAGTAAGAGAATAATATATATAAGTGAGTGAAATAATGAGCTTATCAGTCCTCAAGCTCGTGGAGGACAATTTCACTCTTGGATAAGTGGTTTCTTACATATTCGTCCTCTAAGAATCTTGCGTTGGTACTGACAATGACTTTCTGATTCTCAGGACAATAGAAGTAACCACCTTTCGTTTGCCTGGGATATCCAACAAACAACATCAACTTACACCTACTTTCTAACTTATCAGGTTCCTTTGTCAGCACATATGCTGGACAACCAAAAACCGTCACTCTGTTCAAGCTTGGCTTTCGCCCATACTAGAGTTCCAGAGGCATTTTTAGGAACTGATTTAGAAGGTACAACGTTAAGCAAATAGGCCGCTGTCTCCAAGGCATATCCCCAAAATGAAATCGGCAAGCTTGCATAACTCATCATCGACCTGACCATTTCCAAGAGAGATCTATTTCTTCTTTCTGATACACCATTTTGTTGAGGGGTTCCTGGTGCAGTCCACTGGGATGTAATCCTATTGTCTGACAAGTACTGCAAGAACTCGTTACTGAGGTATTCTCCACCACGATCTGATCGTAGTGTCTTGATAGTCTTACCTAGCTTCTTTTCGACCTCAGTCCTAAATTCTTTGAATTTCTCAAAGCATTCGGACATATGGCGAAGCAAATAGACATATCCGAATCTTGAGTAATTATCAATGAATGTGGCGAAGTACTCATAACCTCCACGAGCTTGCGTGGACATTGGTCCACATAAGTCAGAGTGAATCAATTCCAACACATCCTCTGCTCGAGACTGACTTGCCTTAAAAAGGCCTGGTCGTCATCTTTCGCTCTATACATGATTCATATATTTGATGCGGTACCACTTGAAAAGAATCCAAGAGCCCATTGCATGCTAATCTTTTAATCCTCTTTAGATTGATATGACCTAGTCTCAAGTGCCAGAGATATGTTTGATCCTCATGGGAAGAAAACTTTTTCTTGAAATGATTATTATTATTGGATGAGTTTGCAACATTCACGGAAGATTTATGCATACAATCAATGATATAGATGATGGATTCATATACTGAAAGCATTATGATTGGTATATTATGTACAAGGTTTATTGGTTAATATACTGGGAATCATAATTGTTGTATGTTCATCTCCTGTCTGAATTAACAAACATGTGTCGCAAACACAATTATCCTCTTATATCGTCGATAGGGAGATCATACGGTGTGTAGAAGATCACGGAAGATCGTATGGATCGTTTGACCTAGCGAGATATAAATAGTCATCACAGTTGAGACAGTTCCAGGATAAACTGTCGGTGTAGGCTGCATATGCAGATAAGCATCTTATCTTGGATGTCTTGGTATGCTGGTGTGGGGCACACATTGATGAGGACCTAAGTCAAGATCGATTCTTTTATCTGACATTAAAAGAATCTAGATCTTTATGACTCAATGAAATCTTAAACTTATTTGAGGATACAGAAGTATACATATATTGTATATCACTTTGAGTTGTAGAGAGGGTTCTAGTTGAACCTGTACTTCTGCAGTCTTGGGTGATATCAATCTGTGTATGACTGTCTGGTATCTGAACTAGGTAACCACATCCAGTATAGGATGGTGACATTCCCTGAACAGCTCAAAAGGTTCGTTATGCTAAAGTCCTGCAGGCTGATTAAGTTCAAGCATAAGTGAAAAGGTTTGAGTGGATTGATTCAGGAATTAAAGATGTTAATTAATTAAATAGCTTGTCAGAGCTTAAATTAATTAACGAATGTCTGTAACCTTAAATGTGGGGATAAACCGAGTCCAATGCAACCCATTCCTCAAAACGTGGTAGCAAATAGGTAGGATAGTATTGATTCTCTGGTGGCATGAATCAATATTAATTAATTAATTATATTCTGGGTTGAATATGGGAATTAATTAATTGATAGGCCTTATTTGCTATTTGCATTCTGGTCCCTGGTCTGGCCCATGATAACTCAAGCCCAATAGAACCCTAGAATTTCCTATAAATAGGCCTCAGTACCTCAGAACTCCATACACCTACTACTCATAAGATCACAAGTTGCATACAGAAAA
Source organism: Plectranthus barbatus (assembly GCA_026898455.1). NCBI lineage: Eukaryota > Viridiplantae > Streptophyta > Magnoliopsida > Lamiales > Lamiaceae > Plectranthus > Plectranthus barbatus. Next base: position 1,949 of record JAPKLW010005555.1, on the reverse strand, counting down.
CCATAGCATTGGGAGCTGTGGTGATCGAGTGAGTTTGAGATACGAGGAGGAAATTCTGCTTCTCAACCGGGCAAAGGATCTGATAGATAATCTTCCCCAAATTTTCAGATCGAGTTGGGATACAGATCAGAAGATCAGATCAGGAGGATTTCTTCTTCTCTCTCTACTCTTATTTTCGAAAATTGTTATTATTTTCTTTAAGATTAATTTCCTCAATCTGTTAGGAAATTAAATCTTGGTGCGTGGGAAAGATCAAAGGGCATCTCCGCGCACGCGTTCTTCATCGTTCTTCAATCCAGGTATTCCGCATAACCTTCTTATGCATAATAATATAGGAGCATGCTAGGATTGTTCATAGGCATAGTAATTTATTTTTGATATTCCAATTAACGATCCTTGGCAAACGGACTTCGTGATTCAATTCACGAATCCCTACAATTGGTATCAGAGCCAGGTTGAATTAATTGGCTCTATCGGAAAAATAATATTGCCTATGAACATGCATGATTATTATTATTGATTGCATGCAATGGATGGTTTATGGATTGATCTTATGTTTTTCGTCCTCGTGGTTCCTCGGGTTAATCCGCCCATTTATATGGATTAGTTTTTCACCCACGAGATAAATCCGTGGTTAGATTAGAATTTTTAGATTGTAATTAGAATTATCCCATGTAATTTTATTTTCAAAAAATTAAATCTGTAAAACGAAGAACGAAGAACACAAAGAACGAAGAAAGTGAAGAACGCACGGTCGCACGACGCGTGACAGCGCCGGCACGGCGCGAGCGCCATGCACGACGGTCAACGGCGGCGGGCACGGCACCAAGGGGCGCGGCCGACGGCGGTGACGGCGCAGCCGCGCGCGGCGCGCGCATACGCACGCAGGCGCACGGCCGTGGCGCCCATGCCGGCCAGGGCAGGTGCGGCGTCCCCGGGGCAAGCTCGATGGCGCGGGCGAGGAGGCGAGGCGAGCCAGGGGCGGCGGCGCGCGGCGAAGTGCGCGGGTGCGCGCGCAGACGCGGTGGAACCCTAGGGTTCGCGCTCGCGTGCGTGCAGCAGGCCTGCAACCCTGCGCTCTCGCCGGCGGCGGCCCCTCCTCCTTCGGTCGACATCGGCTGGGGGGGGCAAGGTGGTGTCGGCGGTGGCTCGGGACCTGCGACGCGGGCCGGACGACAACGGGGGCTGGGCGTGCGGCCGAAATGCGGAAAAACCCTAGGGTTTTTTCTCGTGGTTCGCGCGAGCCTCCGATTTCGATCTTGTGCGATTCCGGTGAGTCACGGAGGCCAGTGAAGGAGAAGAAGAGTGAACGGCGGTTCGGGCAACGGTTGGGGCAAGCCGGGGCGGTGGCATGCGAAACGGGCAACGGTCAGAGGAGGCGGTGTCGCGGACTTCATCCATGTACCTACGTGCATGGCTGTTGTGCATGCCGGGAGCCCTCACGACGACGGCGGGTCGCCGGCGATGGTGTTTCGCCGGTGGTGGCTCGTCGGGCCAAGTTCTCGCGGGTTATCGGGCTTGCAATGTGTGCTTAGGCCTGCGATCTCGTTAACTGGCCCAGTTGTCCAATTTTCTGATGGATCAAATCTTGGAGGCCCAAGTTCAGAAAATAAATCAAGATCTCAGTCCAAGTAGTGGATCCCAGTCGAAGATCTGTAAAATAAATTCCAACTTGTAATAGTTAGTTTTATTTTGTTTTGTATCATACGGCCACGAGGACAATTTTATTTGCTTTATTATTTGTCTTCGCATGATATATGTGTTTAAAATAATTGCGCAGCATATCAGCATGTTGTAGATAATAGAGAGCACGTTTACTGCTTTTATTTACGGCTTTAAAGCATGCTATGTGATTTATTTTATGTAATTAATTATGACTATAAATTCGGGGTTCATGCTTTGCATGATAGAATTTTAGCAATGTTATAATTATGGCTACATAAAATAAT
>JAPKLW010005554.1:0-20505 GCA_026898455.1 Plectranthus barbatus | reverse complement strand
CAAATTTGATTGCATCTCTACTCAACTCAACATCCTATCTTCCTAGCTTGAGAATTGTGATTGTCTTGGTTTACCATATTGAGAAGGATTGTTCTATTAATCTTTGTTGTTTAAATTCGTGTTATTCCTATATTGTAGCATAGATGTGAATTGCATGATTAGATGATTAGAAATTACTCAACGATGAAATCATGCTTAGCTATAAGACTTCACTTGAGTAGCTCGGTATTCTAGTAGGCGAATCGAGAAGAACTCGGATTGATATTTTATTCTTGAGTGTGGTTGAGAGTTTATTGTGATTGAACTTTTACCGCATCACCCCACCGTGACTAGTGACTCGAAGGTGGTGCTGAAATTTCTTCAAAAGAACATTCTAACTCACTTTGGAGCACCTCGAGCACTACTGAGCGATGGAGGGTCACACTTCAAGAACAAATGGCTGGAGAGCTTGTTGGCTAAATATGGAGTTCGCCACAAAATCACTTCTCCATATCATCCCCAAGCCAATGGGCAGGCGGAGTTAGCTAATCGCGAGATTAAGCAGATCCTGGAAAAGTCTGTGGTTTCTAGGAAGGATTGGGCGACTCGCCTTGATGATGCTCTGTGGGCATACAGGACGGCGTTCAAGACTCCGATAGGTATGTCACCATACCAGTTGGTGTTTGGGAAGTCGTGTCGCTTACCGGTGGAAACGGAGCATCAGGCCTTCTGGGCTGTCAAAAAAATCAACTGGGACTTGAAGGCTGCAGAGGAAAAGAAGTGTCTTCAGCTCACTGAGCTTGAAGAGTTCCGCACTAAAGCCTATGAGAGTTCGAGGCTGTACAAGGAGCGTGCCAAGAAGTTTCATGATCAGCACATTGGCAGCCGCGACTTCGCCCCAGGAGATCAGGTACTTGTCTTCAATTCTCGCCTTCGTTTGTTTCTTGGGAAACTGAAGTCTAGATGGGCTGGTCCATACTCCGTTCAAAAGGTAAACTCTAATGGAACACTTGACTTACTTAGGTCTACTGGTATGAATTTTACTGTTAATGGTCAGCGAGTCAAAAAATATTTTCATTCTGAGTCTGTATCTTTTGTGTGTCAACTTAATTTGGATGATCCATAGGCTGTTTACTGCTTTGTCTAGCTACAGGCAATAAATAAAGCGCTTGTTGGGAGGCAACCCAACTTTTTATAGCTTTCTAGTTGTTTAAATTCGGGTCTTTCCTCCCCATTTTTATGTTTTACGTTCACTTGAGGTTGTGGAGCTTGTTTTGTGTAGGAAAAGAGTTAGAAATGCCGGATTTTGCTGAAAATTGCAAAATCCGCTACCAAATGCAGAACTGGCGGTCGCCATATGTGAATAATAGGTCACTATTTTCGTTGTCAAAAGATTTTCAGGTTCGGGACATAATCGGCGATCAGAAAACAAAATCAATGGTCGTCAATTTTGATGGTTTGATCGCCAATTTTGTAAAATTTTAAATTTCTCTTCGAAATAAAATTGACAACCGGTTTATATTCTCGGCAGTCGCCGAAACTGTAAACGGGTCGCCAATTTTGTAAAAATCTTTTTTTTTGTTATGGGCCAAAATCGGCGACCCAAAACAAAAAATGGCGGTCGCCAATTTTGTAAAACTCATGTGATTTATATCTGTTTTTCTCCCTCTCTCCTCACTTTTCATCCTCTCTCAAACCCACATCACACCCACGAACTCCCACCATCTTCTCTCTAAAATTTCTCCTCCCACACACATAATCTCACAAATTCCTCTTACATATTGCTTACCCATCTCATTGTCAACAAGTTTATCGGTTTACTCTTTCAAATTTCGTCCAAATTCGTGGAATCCCCAAATTCTAGGGCTTTTCAATTTTTCTCTTATTTAGCTTCAAATTCAAGGTAATCCTCGATTCCTCTTTTATTTATTCTCGTTCTTATATACTAATTCATGTATTTGTTTGCAATGTAGGTCTAATTTAGTATAATTATGTGTAATTTTCATTTTTGGGCATTATTTAGGTATTTGAGAATGCAAGTTGTGATTAAATTGATATTTTGAAGTTATCCTATGCTTGCTATGGTTATGGTCGATTCAATCTAGCATTAGTAGGTTCTAATTGTTGAATTGGGGGGTTTAAATTTGTTAATTTTAGTTATATTGTGTTTAGGACTTTAAGTTTGGGGGAATTTGCGTATTGAAGCTTATTTGATCTATTTACCTATGTTATTTGATTCCCTTGTGTTTTTAGTATTATCATTGGCTTCGTTTTTGTTAGTTAAGTTTAAATAATGGATTGCTCATTTAGGTTAGTTAATTCTAATGTAGTAGTTGAATTTCTTTTGATGGGTTGTGTTGGCTTGGGTTTGATTAAAATTTGGATTCTTTGTTGAGTCTGGGGGATGGGTGACTTGATTGTGGAGTTGAGAATTGTGAATATTGCCTATTTTACTGATTGGAGTTGAGAATATAGTTGGTTTAGTGAACTTGTACTTAGTTGAGTTTAGGGGATTTATTTTGCTTGTAAGTTTAGTTTATTTTTATTGTTTTCATTTAAAATTTACTGGTTTCTGATTTAAAATTTTTGAGTGCAGGAATACTATAGCACCAAGACGTCGCGATGCTGCCTACCAGATCACGCCGGAATCCATGGGCATACAACTCCAGGAACTGGAGTTTTTGAAAAAATTTGAGCGTGTGGTCAAGCGTGGGGTCGAAGGGACCAGATATGTGGACATAGATACCCTTAAGGAGTTGGGGCTCTATGATAATGTGAAGCAGCTTTTCTAGAACATCGGGTGGGGGGCAATTCTGAATTTTAACACCCCTACCTACAAGAGGTTGACATTGGAGATCATGAGCACTATCACCCTCACCACTTTGGGCCGCAACATCCCGGCCGGTGTTAATTTAAGGGCTATGAACGAGGATCAGAACCTCATTGTCCACCAGATCAACAGAGCACTGGGAGTCCCTAACATCGGGGACTACAATAGAACACAGGGATTCAACGCCTCAGTATTCTGGCCACAACTCTGCGGCAACGCCGATGCCACTTGGGTGTTAGGATCCTCCAAGGCCACCATGATTCGGAACCCACTCTTTTGGATCATCCAGCGTATCCTGGCGAACACAATCTTCGCAAGGAAGGACAACAGCTCAGTGAGAAATGTCGAGCTGCTCGTGATCTACTGCATGCTTCATCAGCAACATCTTAACTTTGCTCAGTTGTTCCTCCAGCAGTCCAAGAGAGCCGCCTCAACCACCCAAGGTCACATATGTATTGGGTGTATCTGGACACATCTCATACATGCCATGGAGATATCCACTGCTCGTCTGCGAGCAGAACCGGTCAAGCTGCTCACCTTACAGAAATTAACTGATCTCCTGTTTCTCACCACTGGCCATCCACCCTTCTACTTCTGCCAGCGGGTGGGCCCTCATTTTCCACTACCGAATCCCGAGATCACTAATGGAGGGATTAGTCAATACCGTAATAATTGGTGCATGGACACCCCCGCACACATTCAGGCAATACAGGCTACCGAGACAGAGCATGGCGGTCCTCACCAATCCGATGGAGAGGATCAGGGTCATGAGACCGAGGGCGAGTGAGAGCAGGACACTAAGCAGGGTACAGAGCAGGCTACAGAGCAGCAACCTCAGGACGAGATCCCGACTGAGTCATCCCGCAGGGCCATGGGTGAGACATTCACCTACTACGAGTGCCGCACTCACCGAGTGGCGTTCAAGGAGCGATTGGGTGCTCTTGAGCAGCAGTGGGGAGATTGGACCACACAGCTCCAGGCTTTGTCCGTGGCTTAGGCGACTTACGCCACGAAGCGCCGCTCTTTCGAGGAGGAGCAGTGCCAGGAGTGGACTCATCGTCGGTCCTTCGAGGAGCAGCAACAGCAGCTGTGGGCACAGTAGCAGGCAGCACAGGAGGCATATTGGAGGCAGCAGCCGGCCGAGTGGCAGCGTCAGCACGAGACGGATGAGCAGATGCGCCAGTTCATGGCCCGTTTCCCACAGTATTGGCCGCCACCACAGTGACAGCTTGTCGAGGTCTCACACACATCTCCGTGATCTTTTTCCCCACAAACTTATTCTTTCCTTTGTATCGAATATGTTTGGGGGAGGGGGATGTGATCGGTCGATGTGTGTTTCTACCCTTTTTCTTTTTCTTTGTCTCTTTTTGATTTGAGATAGCACTATGTGTACTAATTTGAATCAGCAAACCGGAATGTATTTGTTTAAGTTGCTTTCTGTCTTTAATTTCTTTTACTACTTTCGTCTAATTATTTTAGTTAGTCTGTACTTGGGAACCCTATTATTTTACTACACTGTATTGGAATTGAAGGGTTTTGGTATGGATCTTTTTTGCATTGTTGATCAAAGTTAATGATGACGAATGTTTCTTTCTAGTGAAACCTGCATTGATGATTTACATATGAGTTGATGAGGTGCATATGTTTATGGAATTGATTTTGGCCTCTAGGATATGTTTAGCCCTGTGAGAATTTGAGTCTGTGTTCGTTTGATTGAGAGTATGTCGATGTGCACTTTACCTCTAGAACTTGCTCTGGTTTCTGTCTCAAGACTGTAGAGGGATGTCATGAACTTAGAAATGATCTTAGGCCATCATTTCATAAACCTCGTTAAAACCCAAACACTAACCCATTATATAATCCTTTGTTAATCCCGTTGAGCCTATAAACTTTTATTTCTAAACCGGATGATAGGAGGTGTGGGTGGAATTATATGGGTATCAGTTGATGATAGGTGGTGAAATTAAATAGTTCATGGTCGTACATTGTCCAAAAGCCTTGTGGTGGACAATAGGGTTATATTTTATTTCTAAAAAAGATTAAAAAAAATACCAATGAGTAGCCCAATAAAATGCACAAAGTGTGCATAGTGTCGTTGCTGAGTTTTATTAATGCACAAAGCGTGCATAGTGTTGTATTTAAATTTGAATCCTATTGTATTGTACTTATGTGGTGCGTAATCTTTCAGCTGAGTCGTGGTATTGTATAAGTCAATCAGTCAATAAGTGTGGTATGTGATGAGGAGTAGTCGTGTGAATGAAGTTATAAGGATGAATCTATTCAGTCACTTAGCCAAATTTTCCATACCTTTCACCAATGTGCTTACATTAAAACCTTCAATAAAAACCTTTTTTTTTTATCTTTGTTCTAACATTCCCAAAGTCAGTGGAGAGTTTAGACAATGAGCAAGCTATGGTAGGGAAGTTGTACAGTTGACAATTTGAGAGTATACACTAGCCTTTCTTGCAATTCGAGTGACAATTTGAGAGATACACTATCTTGTGAGAAACAGATTCTTAGAGGTCAAGATTGAAACTGTGAATTGATTGCATTTAGTTGACGATTGTTGTGATTGTTGGTGTGGGAATCACAATCCCCTTTTGTGTCTGAAACAAATTTTTGAACAATAAATGCACCCCTCGTGTTCATCATTTTCTTTTTATTTGTTTTCCTCATTGTTCGAGGACGAACAATAGTTTAAGTTTGGGGGGTTGATAAACACTCATTTTGTGCATTTACTGCTGTGAATCTGCTAACTAATTGCCTTGGATTAGATAGTTCAGTGATATTTCTATGCCGTATTCATATTCTTTTAAGAAATATTACGTTTGGTGTGGTTTTGGTTGTTTATGCAGGTTTCACGCACTATTGAGTTGTTTACAGGATATGACTGAGTACCATGGTACCAATCGGTGCTTACTAGCATCGGCGAAATGAAGAAGTAAGAAAAGATTGGCAAAAATGTGCAAATCCCGTTCTTGACAAAAACGGCGACCCCGAATACAAAATCGACGGTCGCCGATTTTGTAGACGGGTCTCTGATTTTGTATTTTTTTCCAAATTACATACGGCGCAGAATTGGCGACCGGAGCACAAAAATGGCGATCACCATTCGTGTTTTACGGGTCGCCGATCGGGTTAAATAGGGCAAAATTGATGTGAAGCCCATATCTTTTGAGGTTTGAAGATGATAGATATAAATAGAGACTCCCAAGATGTAAAAAGGGTCCTTCATCATATTTTTAGAGTTTTAGAGCTAGGAGAAGGAAGAGAACACAACAGAATTCGAAGAACGAAGATTGAAGATTCGAGATTGAAGACCACGGTTCTTTGGTTTCATATTTTCATGTCTTTGATTCTTTCTTCCTTTTTGTTGATGGAATTTAGCATGTATGGCTAAATCCATTGTGGATTCTATGGTTTGAACCTGTGTTGAACTTTATGCAATTATTTATTTAATTCAATTTTCCTTTTCCATTCGCATTCTAATTATTCATGAGTTTTAATTAATTGCTTGATATTGGCCATTGATGGCGATTTGATTGGTATTTCTTTGAACTGGAAGGTCTAGGTTTATCAATAGGTTGCAGGATAATTAGATTTAATAAATGAAATGTCCGGAAGGAATTTGATTGATTAAAAGGTTTTAAAAATCTGATGTTTTTATCAAGAGTAGAAGTTCTTCTACGTGTTCGGAAGGAGTCATTAGTTCTTTTATTTCCATGTTATGTTTTAGAGTTTGGAAGAATCACCTGATAACATAAATGCGATTAACCCATGTGTTTGGAAATTAAATTGGAATTGGATGGAGTAAATGTTGCATATTTATTCATCATAGTCGATTGCCCTGGAATCCCGTTCTCCATATATTTTCTGAACTCAACGTTTCGATTTCCTTTTTAATTATCTACTTTCCAAATATTGCCTAGTTTAAATAAACAAACCTTTTTATCGATTTGTCTAGATAGTAGTAACATATCTACGTTTTAGTACTTGATTATATTTCGAGCCTGCAATCCTTGTGTTCGATAAATTATTACTTGCCATCTGCAGTGATTTGTACACTTGCAGAATAGTGTGTTGAAAAATACTCTATCACTCTTCGCCATCCTTTACATAACCTTCGGGCTGTTTCATATAGATGTCATGACCTTCTTTAAGGTACCCGCATAGAAATACGGTTTTGACATCCATTTTCCAGAATTTTAGGTCCATATGTGCTGCTATGGCAAGGAGTATCCGAATGAACTTGAGCATGACTACCGGTGAGAAGGTTTCATCATAGTCTATGCCCTCTTTCTGACTATAACCCTTCGCTAGCTTTATAAGTCGTAATTTCTCCACTCGCTCCTTTCTTTCTTTTGTATACCCACTTGCAACCTATGGCTCGAGAGCCATCTGGTAGCTCAATTTTTTGGTTCACATCCATAGCAGTTATGGATTCTATTTCAGAATCCATGGCGACACGCTATTTGTCTGCGTCTTTGTCAGATACCGCCTCATCGTACATCCATGGGTCGGTATTATTCAGCCCGTCTTGTGGGATCAAGTCAGAAGACTCTCCCATGAACATATACCTCTCTGGTTGTCGAACAACCCTCCCACTGTGACGAGGCATCTGAACTGCGTCACTAGTTGGCATAGTACTCTATGGTTCCATGCCTTGCATTGGTCGCCGTGTTGGTAGTCCCTCACCAGTACTAGGAGAATCTACAACAACACGGGGCTTTCTTGATGGAATTGCTTCGTCATTTCTAATTTCATGGAGAATGACTTCACTCTTGGACTTGTGATTTCTTACATATTCGTCCTCCTAGAATCTCGCATTGGTAGTGATAATGACTTTTTGATCCTTAGGACAATAGAAGTAACCACCTTTTGTTTCTCTGGGATAACCTATAAACAGCATTAGCTTACACCTACTTTCTAATTGATCAGGTTCCTTTGTCAGTACATAGGTTGGACAACCCCAAACCCTCATTCTAGATAACCTGGGCTTTCACCCATTCCAGAGTTCTAGAGGCGTTTTATGAACTGATTTAGAAGGTACCAGGTTAAGAAAATAGGCCGCTGTTTCCAAGGAATATCCCCAAAACAAAATTGACAAGCTTGCATAACTCATCATTGACCTAACCATTTCCAAAAGAGTTATATTTCTTCTTTCAACTACACCATTTTCTTAAGGGGTTCCTGGTGCAGTCCACTGGGATGTAATCCCATTATCTAACAAGTACTGCAAGAACTCATTACTGAGGTATTCTCCACCACGATCTGATCACAGTGTCTTGACAGTCTTACTTAGCTTCTTATCTACTTCCATCTTCGATTCTTTGAATTTCTCAAAGCATTCAGTGGCAAAGCAAATAGACATATTCAAATTTTGAGTAATCGTCAATAAATGTGACGAAGTACTCATAACCTCCATGAGCTTGCGTGGACATTGGTCCACATAAGTTAGAGTGAATTAATTCCAACATATCCTCTGCTTGAGCCTCACTTGCCTTAAAAGGCCTGGTCGTCATCTTACCTTCTATACAGGATTCACAGACTTGATGAGGCACCACTTGGAAAGAATCCAAGATACCATCATCTGCTAGTCTCTTAATCCACTTTAGACTGATGTGACCGAGTCTCAAGTGCCAGAGATATGTTTGATCCTCGTCAGAAGAAGAAAATTTTCTCTTTAAATGATTATTATTATTGGATGAGTTAGATGCAACATTCACAAATGATTTATGTAAACAATTTATGATATAGAGAGAGTCAATCAGTTTACCACGACAGATAATATTGTTATTGTCAATGATAGAAACACCACTATAAAAAATAACTGAATATCCATCGATAAATAACTTGGAAACTTAAATTAAGTTCCACCAAAAACCCAGCACAAATAAAATATCTCTCAAAATCAAAACATTGTTTTCAAAACATAAAGTAAAATCTACAATGGCTACTGCTGAGACTTGCTCTCCGCTGCCCATGGAGATGGTAACCTCGTCATGCTTCAGATGCCTTGTCGGCATGAACCCCTGCAAAGTATAACAAACATGATCAGTAGCTCCAGTATCAACTACACACGAATGGGTAGAAATCGATGCTAAACATGTTTCTGTTATAAATGTACATGACGTACCTTGTCCTTCTGTGCCTAGCACCGGACAATTTACCTTCCAATGATCACTCTCGCCACACTTGAGACACTTGTCTGTCTAACTCCCACTGCTTGCATTGTTCTTGCCTCGTCCAGCTCTCCTCCAACATTTCTGTTGGATAGAGGGGTTGCTGGAAGATAATGCATGCCCTGTTGAGACAAGATCTTCGAATAAACTTTGTATCGTATACACAATCTTGTTTTCCTCAACCGTTACTCTAAGCTCATCAAAAATCTTTGGCAACATGTTGAGTATCAGGTCAATCTTGGCAAAAACGTCAAGTTGACCTCCCAACGCCGCGTATTTATCCATGAGGAGAATCAAAGATTCCACATGTACACGCACTGGACTGCCTTTGTCTATTTTCTATCTCACAATATCTTTGATGAGACTGGATCTGGTAGTTCCTTAGAGATTGCCATATGCCACATCGAGATGTTGCAGCATCTCATGTGCATAAGTCATTTCTTCATATGAGATCACAATTCATTTGACAAATTACTTAGGATATAATAACTGGCCATTTTATTTGACCATATCCATTTATCGTAATAAATGCGTTCCTCAGATGAAGAACTGATAGTAGGCAAACTTGGACAGTGAGTTTTGAGAACAAATGAGTGCTCAATAGTGTCCAATAGCTGAGTTACATTGCTTTTCCATACCGGATAATTTGGACCAGTTAATGGGTCGGAATTGAGAGCAGATATTAAAGACTCAGTGGATATAGACATATCTAAAAACAATAAATTAAAACAGCAATTAAAACACAATCGCAAACTATTGAAACAATTAAGTATTGTAACCTTATGATAAAAACAATACAAATGTTTCCTCCAATAGTCCAAGTAATTTTATTACAAGCCACACATGTGGACGTTTACAACAAAACACTCGACCAGACTGCATCTTTCAATTCCAATCCATGTCAAGTACCTTAGACAAATGAAATTAATAATCGGAGATCAACTAAGACCATGTTATCCTACTGAGTAAGGACATCACATATGAGTTATGATCTAGATAATATCTAAGCATACGAACCACAATGCCAACTTTTCATTATAGAAATCAATTGTCATACACACCAGATCCATGACACATGATTTTTATAACAAAGTTGCCTCATTTAATTCAATCCTAGAGAACTAATGAAAACCAAATACGAAAGCTACACATGTAGACTTTTACGCAAAGGCTCCCACTACTCACATGAATTAAATGTTTGTTTTAAGAAGTCTCATCTATTGGAACTTATGAATAATAGAATAAGTAAGCTACACATGTAGACGTTTACTTATTGAACTATTCACTTCCAATAAGAGATCGCTTTGTGGAGGTCATAAATAAAATTGCTTAGTAAATTACATTCATAAGGTTAACACTTTCATCATTTACGCACATATTATTTCATGTCACTATAAATTATAACCCGTATGGGTTTCGCCGCTGCCTGCACCACCTTCTTTTGTCCTCGTGCTCGTCGGAGAAGCACGGGGCCGTGCTGCTGCATGTGGCGGTGCAGACTGAAACCCGTGAGGGTTCCGCCGCACGCGCCACAGCTGTTGCTGCACCTCCTTCGGTCGCTGGAGTCGACGGCTGCAATTCCGCGCGGAGGTACGGCGTCCGCTGCTCGCTGCATGCGCAAACCCACTAGGGTTCTGCCATGTGTGCCTGTGCATCGCTATCTCGCGTCGCAGTTCGGCTGCCGTTGATTCCTTCACGATGCTTCGTTTTTCATTTTTTGTCTTCTCGATCTTTGTTCTTTGTTTTACAGATTAAATTACATAATAAATGCATCCTACTACATTTGGAATTTAAATCTAACCACAGATTTATCTCGTGTAAAAAAGAAATCTATGTAAAGGGGCGGATTAGACCTGAGGAGCCACGAGGAACAAGAATAAACATTCATCCATATCAATTTAATAATAATAATCATGCATATGATCATAGATAATTAATTTTATGGATAGAACAAATAAACGGAACCTGGCTCTGATACCAATTGAAGAGATTTTACTTGAAAATTGAATTGCATAATCCGATTGCCAAGACCGATTATTGGATATCATAAAACTAAATTGCTATGCATATGATCAATCTAGCATGCTCCTATTGAATGCATAAGAAAGTTTGCGGAATACCTGGATGAATTTAAACTCTGAACCGTTACGTAGGGATTTAATCTTTAATCCATCTTGCGCCATAAGATTCAGTCCTGAAAAGATCAGAATTAAATCTTTGATTTTATATGAATAAATTCAAAAACTTGAGGAAGAGAGAGAAAGAAGATCCTTCAGATCTGATCTTCTGATCTGTATCCTTTGCTCTGATCCAGATATCTGGTGAAGATTCCCTTCGTATTTCATGCTTATCAAGAAGCAGAATTTCCTTCCCTTTCTCTGATCTAGTCGACAACTGCATCTTGCAATTCTTTGGTTTGCTGCTTGTCAACTTATGATCTTGTGGTGCATTGAGATCTGAGAACTAGGGGGTATTTATAGGATATTTTGACCCCTACTGAGCTTGAGTTTTTCATGGGCCAGACCAGGGACCAATATGCAAATAGTAAAGAAGGCCTATCAATTAATTAATTTCCAAATTCAACCCAAAATATAATTAATTGATTAATATTGATTAATGCCACCAGAGAATCAATACTGCCCTCCCTCTTTGCTACCACGTTGTGAGGAACGGATTGCATGAGCTCGGCATATCCCCATATTTAAGGTTACAGACATTTATTAATTAATTTAGGCTCTAACAAGCTTATAAATTTATTACCATCTTTTATTCCTAAGTAGTACCACTCAATACCTTTTTACTTATGTTTGAACTTAATCAGCCTGCAGGAGTTCCGCATAGTGAATCTTTTTTAGCTTCTTAGGGAATGTCACCATCCTATATTGGATATGGTTACCTAATCAAAGAACTAGAAGTCATACACAACCTGCTACCACCTAAGATACAGATATACTAGGACATGTAAGACTCTCCACCATAGTATCTCAAAGTGATTCACAAACTTGTGTATACCTCTTGAACCTTCATTAGGCTTCAGATTTCATCAAGCCATCGAGATCAAGATTCTTTTAATGTTAGATAAATGAACCGATCTCAGTTAGGTCCTATCAATGCGTACCAAACGCACCAGCACCTCTAGTGACCAAGATAAGCCACAAAAATCTGACTGTGCTGCAGCCTAAATTGACAATCTATTCTGGCAATGTCTCAGCTGTGATAACCTTTATATCTCACTTGATCAAGCGATCCATACGATTTTCCGTGATCTACAACACACCGTATGATCTCCCTATCAACGAGATAAGAGAATATAGTTGCTTGCGATACATGTTTGTTAATTCAAACAGGAGATGATAATATAATAATAATGATGCCCAATATATTAACCATAAACCATGATCCTAATATACCAATCGTAATGGTTTCAGTATATAAATCCATTATATATTACTGGTGGTATCCGGAGAATACATTCATGAAGCTCAAGAGCTCATGTTCTGAGGTCGTGTTCACTATTTTGTTGATGTGTGGGAATGGATACGGATCCTTTGGGCACGCCTTATTGAGATCTGTGAAGTCAACACACACTCTATTTTTGCTTGTCTTCTTCTTGACAACCACCACGTTGGCTAGCCAGGTTGGGTACTTTGCCTCCCTCACTGCATCTGCATCTTGCAGCTACTGCACCTCCTCACTGATAGCTTCATTCTTTTCAGGTGCAAAGGGCCTTCTCCTTTGTTGGATGGGTCTGCGCTCTAGATATGCCTGTAATCTGTGTGTCATGATCTTTTGATCTATCCCGATCATAATGTTGTGTGACCAAGCGAATGTTTTCTATCTTTCTCTAATGAACTGTATTAGGTCTTCGCGTAGGTCGGTGCCATGTCCGCCCCGATGAAGGTCGTTCTCCTCTGGTGTTTGTTGAGGTTGACTTTATAAAGTTCTTGTACAACCTGTGCCTTGTTAAGTTATTGCTGCTCTTGAAGCTCGAGTAGTAGCACTCCCTCGAGGTATTTTGTTCGCCCTTGATGGTTTGTACCCCCCAGCGGGTAGGAATTTTAACAACCTAGTGGTAGGTGGAAGGAACAACCTTTAGGTTGTGCAGCCAAGTCTCCCCAACAACACGTTATAGAATGAAGGTGCATCCATCTCTTTGAAGTTAACGTCGAGTTGCTCACCCCCACAGTACAACGGAAGCTTGATTGTACCCTTTGTAAGTTGCCTTTTGTTGGAGTATACTGTAAAGCAAACTTTTAAGTGAGCTTTGTCATGTACTGAATCTCTTGTAATTAACTGAAACAAATGTTATCACATTGTTGCAATCTCATGATTGCATGTATATCCACTTATCTTATATTGTGGACAATGTGGTGGGTGCGTCGTCCCACTGAAGATCGCATTGTTGGGTTCCTAATAAGATATAAAATGTATTCACAACTGAGATAGTTCTAGATAAACTATCACTTTAGGTTTTAGTATAAACTTGAGATAACTAGTCTTGGTTATAGTTTATACTAGTGCGCGGTGTCACATTGAATGGATCGCAGTGAGACGTGTTATTCTGTTCTGACTCTATGAAGATCCTAGGTCTCGGCGACTTTATTAATTCTGAATCCTAGATGTGATATTTAGATATATGCAAATGATTGTTTGTTACTTTGACTTACCATGGGTGAGAATCAAAAGGATGATTCAATATGCTCCGTATCTTGGGTAACAATATTATTTGTATGTATTTATATAGTCAGATTAGGGCACCGTGTCCTGGACATCCAGGTTGATGACATCCCCTTAAGGAGCTCATAAGTTTTATCATATTAAACCCTGCAGGTGGAATTTATTCCGATACGATAATAATGTTGAGCGGGTACAACCTAAGGAATTAAGATATTAATCAATTAATGGTGTCAGAGCTTTTAATTAATTAATGGATGTGCGTTATTTTAAACATGGGGAATTAACTAAGTCAAATAGAAGCCCTGACTCACATCGGGATAGGATGACAGTTGCAACATTAATTCTCTAGTGGAATGAATTGATGTTATAAGTTTAAATTATATTCTGGGCTGAATATATTTGTTTGGACTTATGGGAGGCCCACTCCTATAGCTTTTAGAGATCCCTGGCCTGGCCCAATTGGAAACCCTAGAAGATGCCTATAAATAGGATCTTGTGGTTGAGAGAAAAACCTAATAATAATGACTCCATAAGTTCATGCGCTAGACGACGACTAGGGTTTAGTTCTCTCAAACACTGTAGATCTGGATTTACTTGGAATCTAACGAATCTAAGGATTGTTGTCCACCCAGCATCCGATCGTGGTTTGCGGGGCACAGGCTAGAAGATCTCCAGTGGAATCAATCTGCAAATCTGTATAGATCTATCAAGGTAATTCTTGATGATTTTGATTTAATTTCTTATAAACCATGTATGTTTACGTTTGGTATCCAACATCGATCGTGGGGACGAATTGCCTTCGCCGGCGTGTTCCATCAATTGGTATCAGAGCCACGTTCATGGTTGTTGGCTCTGCCCGAGACGTGCAGTTGGTTTATTGTATTTTAAATCATTTAAGCATGTCGTCGATGATTTTATATATTTAATTTGTTCCTCATGGTTCCCGATATATTTTTTCTTTTGGCGCGATGGTTTATCCGCGGTTTGTAATCATTTTTCACCACAAGAAAATTCGTGGTTAGTATAGAAAATGATGTTATTTTATTTCCTGTATTTTTTGGTAAATTTTGATGTAATTTGCTGCAAAAAATGAGATCAAGAAACAAAGAACACGAAGAACAATGATCGATGGAAAATTGCCAAATCAAAGTCGCGCAGGGGCTATTCACGGCTCAGCTACGACCAGCCGGTGGGCTGAGTCTGAGCACCGGTAGTTGGGGATCGGACCTGGGATGGCCGGCATCGTGGCAACACAGGCTGTCGGCAAGAATGGCGACGGGTGGTAGTGCAGCACCGACTGCAAATCACGCACTCCTCTGTGCGCGATTCGCAGCTGGCCTGCAGCCTCTCTTTATGGCGTTCTCGATGATAGCAAGGGCGGCGTGTCGGAGCGGTGGTGGTCGGATCTTGAAGCCCGGTGGTAGGCGACTACTGGGACGTCGGGGGTTTGCCTAAACAGCGGTGAGGGCGAGAAGTGCTGGTGGTCGCGTGAGAATTTTGGGTGGTTCCTATTTTTTTGCTCGACAAGATGTGCACTGCCTATTTCATGCACGATTCCCGGTGGTCACAGCGTCAATCTCCGAAAAGGTTGACGTGGGATGGTTTGCCTTGGTTAGGACTTCAATGCCTAGTGGCTCCCCGACATTGATGATGGCGGAAATCGCGTGAAATCAGGTTGTGCATGAGATTCTCGTGATTCTGTCTGTGTACGACCTAATTTTGCACGTCGATTGGTGGCTATTTTGGGTCGTATCCATCGTTCCAGTGATTAGATCTTACTTTTGATAGCGCGTTTTGCAACGCGCTATAGCTGCAAGTGTACAGACCACTGCAGAGGGCAAGTAATAATTTTATCGAACTCAAGGACTGCAGGCTCGAAGTATAATCAAGCACTAAAGCATAGACACCATACTACTATCTAGGCGAATTAGAAAATGAGGTTGGTTTATTTAAAACTATCAATGATTTAAAAGCAAAGTAAAGTAAATGACTAATTTAGCTGATTTTAGAAAACTTATGAGAAAACAGGATTCCAGGGCAATCCACTTTGAATAATTATCAAACATCTCTTTATGTAATTCAATCCCAATTTAATTCCCAAAGATGTGGGTTAATCGCAAATGTGTTATCAGGTGATCCTCTCGGACTCTAAACCATAACATGGAAATAAAAGATCAAGTGATTCCTCTCAGACATACAAAAGACTTTTACTCTTGATTAAAAACCTTAGATTTCAAAACCCTTCAAAAGTTCAATTTTCTCTCGGACAATTGTTCTAATAAATCTGATTTATTTGCGTCTTAGTTGATAATATAGACCTCTCGGTTCAAAAACTACCAATTCAAATCACAATGAATGGCCAGTATCTCGCAATTAATGAAAATCCCAAAGAAATTTGATCATCAATGGAACAGGAACATTAAATCACATAAATTGTTGAATGAATATTTACAAAGTTTCAAACCCTAGAATCCATGAATAAACTTAGCCAATCATGCTGAGTTCTAGAAAAACAAAAGGATAAAGAGTCACAAGAACAGAAATCATGGAAATTAAAAACCCGTGGTGTCTTCAATCTTCAATTCCTGGAGTGCTCTTCAAGTTCCCCTCGATTTTGCTGTGAATTCTAAGCTCTCTAATTTCAGAAATTGGAAAAAGAAACCTTATTTAGGTTCAAGGACGTCCTATTTATAGTTGGGGCTTTTCAAATCTCCAAAAGATATGGTTTTGGGCTTCAGATACGTCAGAATACGTCAAATCGTGACAAAATCTCCAAAAGATATGGTTTTGCTGTGTCATTTGGGTCGCCGGACATGTAACGTGAGAATGGCTGGAAAAATCAAAATCGGCGACCCATCTACATGACCGGCGATCGCCGGTTGTGTCATTTGGGTCGCTAATTCCGTCTCGAACGTGATTTTGGCAAACTCTTCAGTATTTTCTGACTTTTTCCTCTTCCCAGTGCAAGCTAGCATCGATTGGCCCCAGGGTACTTGGTCAAATCATGTAAACAACTCAAATGTGCGTGAAATCTGCATAAACAACCACAAACCAGACCAAACATAATAATTCCTAAAAGAATATGGATAATGTATGAAAACACCACGTAATAATCCAATCTACGATCAAAAGTGAGCAAATCCACATCAGTAAAATGCACAAAGTGAGTGTTTATCAACCCCCCAAACTTAAACTATTGTTCATCCTCGAACAATAATGAAAACAATTAAAAGAAAAAAGATAAACACGAGGGGTGCATTAATTGATCATTAGCTGTTTCAGACACAAAATGGGGTTGTGATTCCCACACCAATCACTGCGTCATTCATCAGTTTAGTGCAAACAAACAATTTCAATCCTGGCCTCTAAAAGTCTGCTTCTCACAAGATAGTGTATCACTCGTATTTCGCTCAATATGTAAGAAAGGTCAGTATATACTCTCAAATTGTCAATTGCACATCTTTTTCTACCATAAGCTTGCTCATCGTCTAAACTCTCCACTGACTATGGGAGTGCTAGGACAAAGATCAAAAAGGCCTTTATATTAGGTTCTAATGTGGGCACATTGGTGAAGGGTATGGAAAATTTGGCTAAAAGTGACTAAATAAATACAACCTTATAACTCCATTCACTCCCGACTTTTCCTCATCACATACCACCTATAGGAACTAACTGACTCTAACAAGAACTTATAGTAATAACTGAAACAGACGCATCCCATCAACAGTGATTCGATAGGATTCGGACTCAACAATGAAATTATTATAACAACTCTTGTGCATTTCATACATTAAACAAGTATGCACACTCTACGAAATTAACACAAATACTTTGCACATCCAGTGCATATTTTGACTTCTTTTTTTTATTTTTTTTATTGTCCACTAAAGACTTCTTTCGGACATAACTATTAATGACTAATTACAATAACACTGATGCACTTATCGTGCATTACACCTTACTAAAAGAATTATTGCCAATCAAAAGTGTTTGGACTACTTACATTTACAGACTCTATTCTTCACCACCTAACACTGTTGGATACCCATACAAATCCATCCACACCTCCTATCATCCGGGTTAAGAAAGAAAAGGTTTTCAGGCTCAACTGGGCTAACAAAGGAGTATGTATCGGGTTAGTGTTTGGGTTCATTTTGGCTTATGAAACGATGAACTAAGATCATTTCTAATTCCTTGGCACTCTCCTACGCAATTTTTAGCAAGAAACCAGAGCAAGTTCTAGAGATCAAGTGCACAGCGACATACCCTCAATGAAACAAAAAAATATAGGCTCAATTCTCACAGGCTATTAGCGTATTTAAGAGGCCAAAATCAATTTCGTCAATTCACACCTCACCAATTTATTTACAGCAGTCAATGTAAGTTTCACGAGAAAGAAAATGCTGTCATCATAAACTTGATCAATAAAGCAGAGATAACCACCCTATCAATTCATTCCCTTCCACTATTCAGGTTTCCAATTACAGACCCAAAAGAAAATAGAAATGAAATGAATACAAGTTGACAGGTCCTAATTAACTCTACTAAAACAAAAATTAGCACGAATAACAAAAGCAATAAAAGTGGTTCACGATGCAATGTATCAAATGAGTATCAAATTCAGTACATCAGTATCAAACAGGTGGAGCAGATAAAAGATAGAAAAGGTAAGAATCACACATCGACCGATCACATCCCCCTCCCCCAAACTTATTCTACATGAAGGAAAGAATAAGTTGGGGGAAAAAGATCACGGAGATGTGTGGGAAAAACCTCTGTGAACCCTCACTGCGGCGGGGGTCAGTACTGTGGGAACCTGGCCATGAACTGCCGCATCTGCTCCTCGTGCGCCTGCTGCTGCTCACAATGCGCCCGCTCCAGCGCGAAATGCCGGTCCTGTGCCGTCCAATGCTGGCGCTGCTCGGCGTCGAAAGATCTACGCTCGGTGGCCTGGGTCTGCTGTGCCGCTTCAATGGCCTGGAGCTGGGCGTTCCAGTCGCCCCACTGCTGCTCCAGATGGCTGAGCCTCTGCTCGAACGCCACACACTGCATGCGATGCTCGTAGTAAATGGGCTGCTCCTCGTGCGGCTGTCGGGATGAGCCTCCCCTCTCCTGGCGGCAAGGCTGCTCCTCATGATGCTCCTCATGTGTCTCCTCGTGAGCCTCCTCGTGAGTCTCCTCATGATCGCTAGCCCCAGCATCCTCAAGGCGGGGCTCCTCGAACTCGAGGTTCAGGTTCTGCCGGCGGGCTTCCTCAGCGGCACGGATGGCCTCCAAATGAGCTAGAGTGTCTAGCTTCCAGTTACTTCTGTACTGCCGAAGCCCTACATTAGTAAGCTCGGGGTTCGACAGAGGGAAGAAAGGATGGCTGCGCTGAATGAAGAGGTAGGGCGGGTGCACCGAATGAATAAACCGGAGATGCACCAGCTTCTCAAGTGTGAGCCTAGTCAGTAGCTCGGCATGCACCTCGAATAAATCGACCCCCAGCACATACAGCAGTGTAGTCCATAAGCCTTCAATGCAAATGGCTACCTTCTGGGCTCCCGAGACCCTGTTAGACTGCATCAAAAACAGTTGAGCAAAGTTAATGTGTTCCTGGTTGAGCATGCAGTAGATGACCATTAGCTCCGCGTCTCTCAGGGAGCTGTTCTCCTTCCTGGCGAACAGAGTGTGGCCAGAATCGCACGAACCATCCGGATGACTGGGTTCCGGATCATGGAAGCCTTGCAATGCCCTGATGCCCAATTCGGGCTCTCATCGGCACAGATGTGGGGCCAGAAGGTCTTGCTGTCGAAACCTCTCGGTTTGGTGTAGTCGCCAAGGTTAACAACACCAAACGCCCTGTTGATCTCCTTGGTCGTGATCTTTCTATCTTCATTTCTGGCGCGGAAGGTGGCTCCGGTGGGTGAAGTCCTCCCTTTGGTGGTGATCTCAAGAGTGGACAAGATCTCCAGGGTGAATCTCTTGTATGTCGGAGCTTCAAGTTCCAGCAGGGGCACCCAGCCAATGTTGGAGAAGAGCTGCTTGACGTTGTCATATAATCCCATGGACGTCATTGCCTCAGTGTCGGCATAGCAAGTACCTTCCACCCCACGCTCGGCCAGAGTTTGAAATCTGGCCAGCACACTCACATCACGGAGCCCTACAATCCCATATGCCTCGGGATGAGTGCGACGACGGGGTGCCATAGATCCTACAAATAACATTATGCATCAACCACCAAAACAAGGAAAACAAATAAACCACAAGAACTAAATATAACTAAGCAATACTATCCTAGATGAACAATGATAAAACCATGAATCCTAAGTTCAACTAATGAGTTAAAACACACCATGCATCATCTCAATTTTCAAAATCAACATCAATTCCATAGAATTGCCACCCTACACCTTATTTCAATATGCCGTCACGAATACATGTCAATCAAATCCCCCAAACTAAGAGTAATATGCAATTAATCAAAAACCAACATGAATTTAAACTTGCGTTCATCTTAAAAGAACAATTCAACTCAACAAAAACGTCCTCCCCATAGGGCAAATAAGCAATTCAAGCGAAATTCACAATTACTATAAAGCAAGATGCAATGTAGGTAGGGAAACATGAACATAACTATAAACTAACCTAAGGATCGAAATTAAACATGAGAAAAGATGAGAGAATACCTGGATATCGAAGCAAAATTGAAGAACAATTGAAAAACCTAGGAATTGGGGGTTGAATTATTTTCGAGCGAATTGGAGCAAACCACTCGAATAGAAATCTTCACAATGTAGTGGGAGAGTGCTGTGCAAAAGGAATTTGAGAGATAATCAGAGATGAGTGAGAATTTGA
>JAPKLW010005553.1:0-20510 GCA_026898455.1 Plectranthus barbatus | reverse complement strand
TATCTCCGCTGCGTAACGTTATACACTCTGATAAACCGGGACCAACACACTTGCACCTTTTAGTTGGTCAAACAAGTCATCGATTCTCGGTAATGGATACCGGTTCTTTAAAGTCAACTTGTTTAATTCCCGATAGTCGATGCACATTCTCATCGACCCATCCTTCTTCTTCACAAATAGTATAGGAGCTCCCCATGGTGATACACTCGGCCGTATAAAGCCAATATCTAATAACTCCTGCAACTTCACCTTCAATTCCTTGGTGCCATCCTATATGGTGCTTTAGAAATCGGGGCCGCCCCTGGTTCCAAATTGATAACAAACTCCACCTATCGATCTGGTGGCAATCCTCATAACTTTTCAGGAAATACACCTTCAATTTCATTAACTATTGGTACGTCATTTACCGTTAACTCTTGCTTAGATTCTCCTTCCAGATACACCAGATATGTTTGGTTTTCCTCATTCCTCATTGATCTTGAGGCTTGGAGTGCTGATATAATAAACACACTTTGTCTTCTACAAAAACCATATATGCATACCTGTTATTCGGCTGACAATGGAAGGATAACTTTTCTTTCTTTGCACAAGATAGTTACTCGATTTCTTGTCAACCAATACATCCCTCGGATTACGTCAACATCTTTAATTTCCATAACATTTAAGTCATTTAACACAACCTTATGAGTATTCAACACAATTTCTAAATTAGAACATACTTGGGTAGTAGTAATAACTTCTACTGAAGGTATCATTACTTTTAAACTTCTATCACCTTCAACTACCCTGAGGTCTAGGGTTTCTACGCATGCATGGGAGATAAAGGAATGCGACGCACCAGTATCAAATAAAACCATAACAGGTATATTGTTAATAAGTCCCATACCTGCTAGATTCCCTTCATTCATTTCTTGATTCAGTGCAAACGCCCTAGCCCTTCCTTGTGGTTGCTCTTGCACCTCTTGACGATCCTCTCCAAGGTTCTGTGGTGGAATTTGTTGATTCGGTCAGCGTCCCCTCTGATTCCTTGGTGCCCTGCCCTGAGGTTGAGGCTCACCCCTTCTAGCCCTCAACTGATTATTAGGCCTCTGGTAAGCTGGTCTATTACCAAAATCCTGTTGGCGATTTGGGCATTGCCTTGCCATATGACCCTTTCCACCACATTCGAAGCATGTAAATTCTCGAACTGCGCATGCTCTAATATGTTTTCTTCCACAACGCCGACATTCTTGTGGAACATTTCCCCTTTGCTCTCCTATAGGGGCAGCTGGTATTGGATATCTCTTAGTTGGTGTTTGGAAATTTCCCCGTAGAAAGTTATAATTTCTCCTATACTCTTGCTTCTTTTGATTAGTAGGACCTTGATAATTAGGGCGTTGACTCTCCTCAAACTTCCTTTTCGGAGTAGCAGTTGGCTGACTAGATTCTGCTTTGTCTAGAATCAGTATTTTATCCCTAGTCTAAGCAGCCTCTACATCCAAAGCCATACTAAGGTACTCTTGGTAACTCAATCCCTTATTGGTGGATAGATGAGCTCGAATATCTGTCCGCAAACCCAACTTAAACTTCTCTACCAACTTTTTAGGCGTATCTATCAATTGTACATCATACTGAGATAGATCACAGAATCGCCTATCGTATTCACTTACCATCATGTCTTCCTGCCTCAGAATATTAAATTCCATTTCTTTCTCTTGACGGTATTGTTTTGATATATATTTTTCATACAACACCTCCTTAAACTGCTCCCATGTAAACCTTTCATACTCCTCAGGAGTTAATGTTTTCACGTAAGTTTCCCACCATCTATCTGCTCTCCCAACCAGTTGATAAGTCATACAGTTGATCTTATCAATTTCACTACAACGCATATGCCTAAATATTTTCTCCAATGCATGTACCCAAATTTCAGTTTCAAGCGGGTTTTCCTCCCCATTGAAAGTAGGTGGGTGTTGCTTACGAAATATTTCTATCAGTTGAAAAGACTAGGCAGGTGGTGCTGCCTCTCCTACAGGTTGTCTTTCCGATCCTTGTGCTGATCCACTCCCTTCATCATGAACTATATTTCCAATGGTATTTCATAAATGGACTCTGACTCCATTTCATGAATCGGCTCAACTCCATGAGGTTGGACCTGGTGTTGTCCACGGCCTCGACCACGGCCTCAGCCGCGCCCTCTACCTCGACCTCTACCACGCCCTCTCCCTCTATTTACTTCGTTAGTCGACATTCTGAAATAATAAGATTCATTAAATCCAAATTCAATATATTATTTCCTCGTATGATATCGAAAATCCCTTCATTCATTCCAATATCTCAAGCATTGCAAATATTGAAATCATTAATCCGCAATAATCGAAAACAATCATATCAACACTATCATCCTCCTCATCACACTATCTGCACGATACTTATATATACTTAAAGTATAACTCAATTAACTTACATACCTGGACCCACCATTTACTAGCTATGGAAGCTAGGTTTCAGAGTTTTCCCACCATAAGGAAAAATCTTGAGCTCTCAGGCATTTTCAAAAACAAATTTCATGTAACATGAAAATAAGATTTCAAACACAACTCACTTCGATAGAGGAATCATCCTAGATCCTTACACAACTTGACTCAATCACATTAACAAACAACAACTATCACATAAATAATCAATTATAACAATCATGTAACTCATGGCAGGAGTCTCACTTCGCTGCCTAATCAACACCACTACCACTCCATCAACTTATGCAACAATCAAGTTTGCGAGAGCTAAGCTCCATCACCTCACACTCTCCATCACCTCACTCATAAATACGCAAATCAACCCTCACAAGCAATTCAAATCATTTCAACACATGAGTGAAATCACACTACTCGACTATTAAACATAAACTTTTAAAAGTTACCTGATTAAGCCGAGCAAGAGGAAGCAAAATGTGGAGCAATAGATTAAACAAGGGTTATAATATAAATTTAGATTTCCGAAGAAGATAAATCTAAGTAGTCAGAGCAAAGAAGCGTGCTCTGATACCACTCTGTCACGCCCCCAATTCACTTCCCCGGTTTATGGGAGTTCAACGATTCATTTCTGTCTTACAACATGACATCTGAAATGAAAATAACAATCCAATCATAGTTTAGAAGACAATATTCAGTTTCAAGAAGAAAAAGGTATTTATATTCACAACTAATATTTCAAAATGAAAGATACTAGGAGTTTTTACACTCAACAAAAGGATAAGTTTTAGGAGTTACAAAATAAGTTCTAGACAAAACAACAACTTTAGTATATTATACAACTGTGGGGAAGAGAAAGGTTCAGAGGTTCAATGCAGCAAAACTGACATGGAGAAGATATGTATATGAAGATACATATCTCAGGATCAAGCTCTACTACTTATTTAGTCGCTTCCACATTTCAACTTTCACTTCCTCCTTCGAAGCTTAACCTGCATGTTTTAGAAATAACACACAGGGGCTAAGTACACCGCGTACCTAGTGAACACGTTGTCCCAAAAACATACAAATATATAAATGTTATGCCATCACACAAATAAGACACGGGGTTTCGTACCAAAATATTTTACTCTCTTGCATGCATCTCTCACCTGTGGTCGTTATATGTTTTTGAACTGTGATGTGGAAGCAGGCCTACTTCCAAGTCATGATGAACAATTAAGAAATGGCGAACCACTTCACTAATTGTCATCAACTGTGCACTAGCCTCGGAACACAAAGCATCGAGACCCAATCGTAAATAATAAACAAGACATATCAAGGTACTGGTCACTAGATACTGTGGCTCAGGGGATGAACATCCTAGCTCACAATCAATGAAAATATCTCAGGACCTTAACCTGATTACTTTCATTGACGTCATCAACTCTCTAGCCAACTACGTTTGGCTCAGAGGACAGATATAACTCACAATTAAATATTTTGGCACAACATTTAACTTTAAAACAAATTATTTTCATGCTTTTATTTCAAAAACAAAACATGACTTCACACTTTATAATGAATAAATGCCCACCTCGTTCTTTTATGGATTACGGTGGTGTTGTGGCTGCTCAATAGCAAAACCTTGATAATTGCCTTCAACAAAATAATAGAAAATGCACAATAAGCTCATGTGAATCCAAAAATTGGTTCTCAAACCCCTAGATCGTTTGTTAATAATTTCTAATTCACAGTGAATTCATTATAATATTTAAGACTCCGCACAATTCGGTTTTTATTATCCTCCGTTTACATAATAATATTTCATTTTAGTTTACAAAGAATTATTTAATCATTCGCCCACCAATACATATTATACTCATGTGCTATTATTCACTTAGATTTCATTATATTTAACATACTAAATATATACGTGTTCTTTAAGCATTTGAAGTTATACTATGAAACAATATGTGCTAAAAGAAATAGGGGTCCGCATAATCTCTTTTATAAAGAATTGCTCCATCAAATAAATTCTATATATCAACTTGGTTTGTGCTACATGCAACACTTGTTGTGCTGATTGAATATAAAAGATTTGTGTATAGTGGGCTTAAAGGGTTCGACAGTCGGACAATCCCGGAGGTTAGTGTTGCATTAAATATTTTAAAATCCAACTTCATTTCTAAATTGCTAATTAAATTGGTAACTATTTTTATTTTGTATCATGACTTTCAGTAGAAACACCTTTTCTAAATCTGCACATATATTGCTTAAGAGGCTATGAGACGACAAACTAAGAATACATACGGCGGATGGACAACAAAATCACAAGAACGCTCACCTCTTTAAGAATTCTGAATTCCAACCAAGAACTCAACAACTCTGAAATTTGATCCAGTCACAACTCTTTAATCAGTCCCTAAATATCATTCATAATCTTCAGGTTCTCAAGTATTTTTACGATTCTTGTTTTGAAACCGTCGCCTGAAACCTGCTAGTTTGATAAAAAAAACAAAGGTATATATCTGCCGTGAAGAAGCTATCGACGGAGATGTTGTTTCTTTATTTTAATTCTTTATCCCTACTTCAATTAATATGCCGACATGTATAATGCTTAGTCAACTTCAACTTAAGAGTCGCACGCCATGTGTCAAAGTAATTATGTACTCCCTCCGTCCCATTGAAGTAGTCCCATTTCCCATTTTGTTTGTCCCATAAATTAGTCCCATTTTCCTAAAATGGCAAATTTTTTCACTCACCAATAAAATATTAATTCCACTACACTCACAACCCTTAATCTCCGTGCCGAAAAGAAATGGGACTACTCTAATGGGACGGAGGGAGTATATAATTAAAGTTAGAAGATATATACGTACATATATACAATTATACTATCTTATAAATTCTCATGATTTTGATTGCTCACTAAATCTTGTACAAATTTTGGATTTTTAATCTAATCATTTGAATTGATTCGAATAATTATTCCCTAGCAATCCCTAATCCGGTTCAAAGAATGGAGCATTAGATCACAAATTATAACCGAATCAAATTTATTTATTAACTTGAAATCCTAATCTCTTGGGCTCAGGTCTCCAACAATGAATTCATTTATTTGGTCATCTAGGATATTCAAAATCATATCCATAAATATAAACCTCATAAAATTCGAAATTGTACCCAACTTCCCAAGTTAAGTCGAGATTTACCAAAAAATTAAAATAATTACACAATTAGTTTAAATAATTATGATTTATTAACTTTATATAAACTAAGAGTTATTACAACTTCGTTTTATAGAAATAATTAAAATATAACTCTCGAACACGTAACCTTTGAATATAAGTTCATGTTTATTCTTGCCGACGATAAACCAACAAGAGTTGAGGTCTAACCTTTGGATCCACAACCCAGTCTTGCTCTCTAAGAACTCTATCTCTCGTCAAAACAAATTTGTACCCATGGTTGAGATTTAGAAATTGGCTGTTTAATGTAGATATCACGATCTTTCTTAAGGTACCCTTTTAGAAACACGATTTTGACATACATTTGCCATGTTTCTGGGTTCATATGTGCTATGACAAAGAGTATCTGAATGACTTGAGTGTGGCTGCCATTGAAAAGGTTTTATCATAGTCTATGCCCTCTTAATGGACTATAATCCTTCGCCACTTACAACCCTATATGTGTAAGGAGTATACTCAACTTGTTATAAGCAAGGAGTCTACCCACTTACAATTTATGGCTTGAAAGCCATCGAGTAGTTCAATTTTTCGTATACATCCATAGTTCTAATAGATTCGATTTCAGAATCCATGGCCACTTATCTGCATCTATTTTAAATACTGCCTCTTCATATGTCCATGTGTTAGTATCATCTAGTCCTTTTTCCAATATCAAGTCAGAGGACTCTCCCACGAACATGTACATTTCTCATTGTCGAACAACCCTCCTACAATGATGAGGCATCGGGGTTGCATCAGCAATCAGTCCAGTACCTTAAAATTCTACACCTTGCACCGGTGACCGTGTAGGTACTACCACACCAGCACTAGGTGCACCTACCTCCACATGGGGTTTTCCTCATAGAATCGCACCATCTTCTCCGAGCTCATGGAGAATGATGTCACTTTTGAGTTTTTGTTTTTTTACATAATCTTCCTCTAAGAACCTCGCGTTGGTGCTAACAATGAATTTTTTATCCTTAGAACAATAGAAATAGTTACCTTTCGTTAGCCTAGTGTATCATAGAGCATTAGCTTACACCTACTTTCTAGTTTATTAGGTTCCTTTGACAGCACATAAGTTGGACTACCCAAACACTTGTTCTAGTCATTCCAGGCTTTCGCCCGTACTAGAGCTCCAAGGGAGTCTCGTAACTGATTTAGAAGGTACCACGTTAAGCAGGTAAATTGTTCTTTCCAATGCACAACCCCAAAATGAAATAGGTAAGCTCGCATAACTCATCATAGATCTAACCATTTATAAAAGATTCATATTTCTTCTTTCCGCCACACAATTCTGCTGAGGGGTACCTGATGTGGTCCACAGGGATATAATCCCATGGTCTGGTAATGAAGGAATTTTCGCTTGCAAACTGAATTGCATAGTCTCATTTGTCAAGGACCGATTATTGGATGTCTAAAATAATTTCTATGTCATATGATTAATCCTAACATGCTCCTATTGAATGCAAAAGAAGTTTGCGTAATACCTGAATGAATTTAACTCTGAACTATAGTGCAGGAATTTGATCTTGAATCCTTCTTGTGCAATAATAATCAATCCTGAAATAATCAGAATTAAATTTTTGATTCTAAACAAATAAAATAAAAAATTTGAAGAAGAAAAAAGAAGAAAGATGATCCTCCGAATTTGATCTTCTGATCTGTATCCCTTGCTCCGATCCGGATATCTGGTGAAGATTCCCTTTGCATTCCGTGCTTATCGAGAAGCACAATTTCCTTCCATTTTCTCAGATCAGTCGACTTCTACAACTCCCAACTCTCTCGTTTGTTGCTTGTCAACTTATGATCTTGTGGTGTATAGAGATCTGATAACTAGGGGGTATTTATAGGAAATTATGATCCCTAATGGGCTTGAGCTTTACATGGGCCAAACCCGGGACCAATATGCAAATAACAAAGAATGTCAATCAATTAATTAATTCTCATATTCAACCCAGAATACAATTAATTAATTAGTATTGATTCATGCCACCAGATAATCAATATTGTCCTACCTATTTGTTACCACGTTTTGAGGAACGGGTTGCATGGGCTCGGTATATCCCCATATTTAAGGTTACAAATATTCCTTAATTAATTTAGACTCTGACAAGCCTACAAATTAATTAACATCTTTTATTCCAAAGTTATACCACTAAATTCCTTTTCACTTATGCTTGAACTTAATCAGCCTGCAGGACTTCCGCACAGTGAACCTTTTTGTGCTTCTTAGGTAATGTCACCATCCTATACTTGACATGGTTACCTAATTACAAAACTAGAAGTTATACACAAACTGCTACCATCCAAGATGCAGATATACAAGTACATGTAAGACTCTCCATAAAAAAATCTCAAAGTGATACACAGACTTGTGTATACCTATGGAACTTCCATTAGGCTTCAAAATATCATCAAACCATCGAGATCAAGATTCTTTTAAAGTCAGATAAAAGAATCGATCTCAGTTAAGTCCTATCAATATGTACAAAACGTACCAGCACATCTAGTAACCAAGATAAGCCACTAAGTACTGACTGTGTTGCAGCCTAAATTAACAGTCTATCCTGGCACTGTCTCAGCTGTGATAACCATTAATATCTTGTTAGGTCAAGCGATCCATACGATCTTCTATGATCTACAACACACCATACGATCTCCCTATCGATGAGATAAGAGAATAGAGTTGCTTGCGATACATGTTTGTTAATACAGACAGAAGATGATAATACACCAATAATGATTACCAACATATTAACCATAATCCATGTTCATAATATATCAATCATAATGCTTTCAGTATATAAATCCATCAATCTCCAACTTATACTCAAAGCATTATATACAAGTGTTTTCCAGAGTATACAACACGTTTATACTAATCTAGCTATTACAAAGATCATCATGTGGCTGTCTTCACCCTCAGTCCAAGTTTACGAACATGTACCTCGTAGACCTTATGTGCTGAGGCTTTTGTGAATGAATTTGCTAGATTTTCCTTTGTGTCTATCTTCTTAATTAACACATCACCCCTTGCTATGATTTCTCGTATGATATGATACTTCTTCTCTATGTGTTTAGTTGCCTTGTGAAATCGTGGTTCCTTTGAATATGCCAATGCTCCAGAGTTATCACAATATACTGTGGTAGTCTTGGGCAAATGAATGTTCACGTCCAACTCCAAAAGGAAGTTCCAGAGCCATACTGCTTCTTTTGAAGCTGCAATGTACTCAGCTTCCATGGTCGAGTCTGCAATGCATTCTTCTTTGCACTCCTCCATGATATGGCTCCACCTTCTAGAGTAAACACATACCCAGAGGTAGATTTCTTTTCGTCCTCATTTGACTGGAAATCCAAATTTGTAGAACCCACAGGGCACAAATTCTCAGACTGAGAAGTAAGACAATAGTCTTTTGTCCTTTTCAGATATTTGAGAATGTACTTTACCGCAGTCCAGTGCACCTGTCCAAGGTTCTGCTATCTCGTTACCATACCACGACAAAGCAGATATCTGGTCTCGTGCATAGCACAACATACATGAAACTTTTGACTACAGAAGCATACGAAACCTTACTCATTTCATCTTTCTCATTTTTTGTCTTAGGGCAATGATCATTAGAAAGATGAATGCCATGTCTGAAAGGTAACAAGCCTTTCTTGGCAATTTGCATGCTAAAACGAGCAATCACAATATCCTCTGCTTGCGATCATACAAGATTTTAACACTTAGGAAGTATTCGGCTTCTCCAAGATCCTTCATCTGGAACTGTTCGGATAACCACCCTTTTATGTTCGACAATACCTCCAAATTATCGCCAAATAAGATAATATCATCTACATAAAGCGCAAGGAATACCACACTTCTATTGACACACAGACGGTACACAAAACTCTTGTTTGAACACTGTAAAAATCCATAGGAGTCAATAACTTCGTCGAAACGTAAGTTTCATGACCGTGAAGCTTGCTTAAGTCCATACAAAGACTTATGGAGCTTCTAGACCAAATGCTCTTCGTCATCCTGCACAGATTCTTCTTGCTATTTCATATAGATGTCAAGACCTTCAAGGTACCCATTTAGAAGCGCAGTTTTGACATCCATCTACCAGATTTCCAGGTCTATATGTGTTGCTATGGAAAAGAGTATCTGAATGGACTTTAGCATGGCTACCGATGAGAAGATTTGATCATAGTCTATGCCCTCTTTCTGACTATAATCTTTTGCCACCAACCTGGCTTTATAAGTTGTAATTTCTCCACTTGCTCCTTTCTTTCTCTTGTATACCCACTTGCAACCTATGGCTCGAAAGCCATCTGGTAGCTCAATTTTCTATTATACATCTATAGCTATTATGGATTTTATTTTAAAATCCATGGTGACATGCCATTTGTCTGCATCTTTAGCACATACCGCCTCATCGTACGTCCATGGGTTTATAACATCCAACCTATTTTCTGGGATCAAGTCAGAAGACTTCTCCCACAAACATATACCTTTCAGGTTGCCGAACAACCCTCCCATTACAAAGAGGCATCTGAACTGCGTCAGTAGTTGGCACAATACTCTGTGGTTCCATGCCTTGTATTGGTGGCCATATTGGTAGTCCTGCACTAGTACTAGGTGAATCTATCACAACACAGGGTTTTCCTGATGGAATCACTTCATCATTTCCAAGTTCACAGAGATTTCACTCTTGGACTTGTGGTTTCTTACATATTCGTCTTCCTAGAATCTTGCATTGGTACTGAAAGCGACTTTCTAATCCTCGCGACAATAAAAGTAACAACCCTTCGTTTATCTGGGATATCCTACAAACAACATTATCTTACACCTACTTTCTAGCTTATCAGGTTCCTTAGTCAGCACATAGGCTGGACAACCCCAAACCCTCATTCTAGTTATTTCACACCATATTGTTGACGGGTTCCTGGTGCAGTCCACTAGGATGTAATCCCATTATCTGGCAGGTACTACAAGAACTCGTTACTGAGGTATTCTCCACCATGATCCGATCGTAGTGTATTGATAGTCTTACTTATCTTTTTCTCTACTTCTGTCTTGAATTCTTTGAATTTCTCAAAATATTCAGACTTGTAGTGAAGCAGGTAGATGTATCCGTATCTTGAGTAATCGTCAATAATTGTGACAAAATACTCATAACCTTCACGAGCTTGCGTCGACATAGGTCCACAGAAGTCAGAGTGGATCAATTCTAACACATCCTCTGCTCGAGCCTCGCTTGTCTTAAAAGGCCTGGACGTTATCTTACCTTCTATACAAGATTCACAGACATGATGAAGTACCACTTGGAAAGAATCCAAGTTACCATCATCTGCTTGTCTTTTAATCCTCTTTATACTGATGTGATCGAGTCTCAAGTGCCAGAGATATGCTTGATCTTCGTCGGAAGAGGAAAACTTTCTCTTTAAATGATTATTATAATTGGATGATTTAGATGCAACACTCATGAAATATTTATGCAAACAATTTATAATTAGAGAGAGTTAATCAGTTTTCCACGACAGAAAACATTGTTATTACCAATTATAGAAACACCACTATAAAAACAATTAAATATCCATTGATAA
Organism: Plectranthus barbatus; assembly: GCA_026898455.1. NCBI lineage: Eukaryota > Viridiplantae > Streptophyta > Magnoliopsida > Lamiales > Lamiaceae > Plectranthus > Plectranthus barbatus. The sequence continues at coordinate 9,256 of JAPKLW010005553.1, read as the reverse complement.
ATAACTTAAAAACTGAAATTAAGTTTCACTGAAACACCGACACAAATAAAACATCTCTCAAAATCAAAACATTGTTTTCAAATCATAATGTAAAATCTCCAATGATTATTGTAGAAACTTGCTCTCCGCTGCCCATGGAGATGGTCACGTCGTCATGCTAAAGATGCTCTGTCGGCACGAACCCCTACAAAGTATAACAAACATGATCAGTAGCTCTAGTATCCACTACCCAGGAATGGGTAGAAACTGATGCTTAACATATTTTCGTTATATATACGCATGACATACCTCGTCAAGTATTTTTGATTTGACAATCCTTCTTCCAGTGATCGGCCTTGCCACACTTGAAACACTTGTCCCTCTTAGCAGCTATACACTGTATCCTTTTGAACTTTTTCTTAGTGGTCGTACCTTTGTTTTTCTTCTTAGTCACTCTCTTGCGTTTCTTGCCATTCAGCACAGTGAGATCACTTTCAGAAGTAACCAAAGCAATATTTTCTGGGAGTATTACTAATTCCGCTGCCATCAAGTCATTGAGTAACTCATTAAGAGTATACACTTTCTTGTTCATGACAACATTCAGTCGAAAGTTCTCAAAAGATTTAGGGAGACAATTGAGTATGATATCGGCATAGGCTTCCCCATAAATTCCACCACTGTGCAACGTAAGCTCATCCATATGATGAGTCATGTTGACCACTTGTTCTCTCACCGAACTACCGCCAGCCATCTTCTTACTCACGATCTTCCTCATGTGATTGAATATGACAGTTCGGTCTGATTCCCATAAGTTGCGGAGAGGTTGTCCATAATCTCAAAAGTAGTATCATAAGCTTGATGCTGCTGCTGAAGTACTTTGGATATGGTACTCATCATATAGCATTTCTCCACATTATTTGACTATCCACTTATTATAGTAGTTCACCTCCTCATCTGTCGACTCATCAGTAGGAACAGTTGGGCGTGGCTTAGAAAAGACAAACATGTGCTCCTGTGTAACAAAGATAAAATCCAATTTGCATTTTGATTCTTGGAAATTAAGATCAGTTAATGGGTTTTGCAAAGTCTAAGATATTGATGGCATTGGACATAGACATGTCTAAAAATAATAAATTAAAACACAATCGCAAACAGTTGAAACAATTAAGTATTGTAACATTATGATAAAAACAATACAAATGTTTCCCCTAATAGCCCAATTAATTTTAATGCAAGCCACACATGTGTACGTTTACAACAAAACACTCAACCAGGCTGCATCTTTCAATTCCAGCCCTTTAATTCCAATCCATGTCATGTATATTAGATAAATGGAATTAATAATTGGAGATCAACTAAGACCATGTTAACATACTGAGTAGGGACATCACAAATGAGTTATGCTCTGGATAACATCTAAGCATACGAACCACAAGGCCAACTTTTCATTATAAAACTGAATTGTCATACACACCAAATCAATGACACATGATTTTTATAACAGAGTTGTCTCATTTAATTCAATCCTAGTGTGCTTATGAAAACTAAATACGCGAGCTACACATTTAGACGTTTACACAAAGGCTCCCACTACTCACATGAATTAAATGTTTGTTTTAAGAAATCTCATCTATTGGAATTTATGAATAATAGAATAAGCAAGCTACACATGTAGACATTTACTTATTGAATTATTCACATCCAATAAGAGATCTCTTTGTGGAGGTCTTAAAAAATTGCTTCGTAAATTTAAATTCATATGATTTAAAACTTTATTGTTTGCGCACATATTATTTCATGTTACTATAAATTATAACATTGCTAAAATTCCATCATGCCAAGCATGAATTTTAAATAAATAGTTATAGTTTAATTCGCAAAATCAATCATATAAGCATGCTATTATAATTGTAAATAATAAAGCATTAAACTTGCTCCTATTATCTACATGTGCTTGGATGAGCGCAAATATAAATACAATTAAATCATACGAGAACATACAAAAAAAAATAATAACAGTCCTCGTGTCCCCATGATACAATTACAAGAAATTAAATTAATTCTAAATATTACATGTTGGAATCAATACACAGAGCTTCAACTGGGCTCCCACTCTTTGACTTGAAAATATGATGAAACGTAATGGGCCTCCTCGAACTATTTGGGTGAAGGGATTGCTGGCAAACTGAATTGCCAATCCATAACCCAGGCTGAACATTGGATATCAAAATAAATTACTGTGCCGATGATTGATCTTAGCATGCTCCTATTGAAATGCATAATATGGTTTATGCAGGATACCTGGATCGTATGAACTGTAGAACTGGTTGCGCAGGGATTTGATCTTCAATCCTCTTTCTTGCGCAACGAGATTTAATCCTACAAGATGAAGGAATTAAATCTACTAAAATTATTTAAATAATTTTGAAAGCATAAGGGAGAGAAGAAGAAAAAAGACCCTCTAGATCTGATCTGTATCCCAGCTCCAATCTGAAAATATGGTGAAGATTCCCTCCGAATTTGGTGTCTATCGAGAAGCAAAATTTCCTCCCTGTTCTCAGATCAATGTCGCCCACTATAACTCCCAAATACTGGTTTACTGCTTAGCAACGTATGATCTTGTGGTGTTTTGAGATCTGAGAACCTGAGGGTATTTATAAGAGAAATTTGATCTCAGATGGGCTTGAGCTGATACGATCCTCACCGGAAAGGTTTGGATCGCATCCCAAAATCGAAGAACGGAAGGGCACACGCTGACTCGACTCAAACAGATATGGTGGAAATCCAACGCCTATGACTCGACCCTTAGAGAACCGTAAGCAAGAACGCAAACGAGCCCCTACGACTCAAGAAGCAACTCGGATCACAACGAGGGATATAGCGAAGACGCCACAAATGGCTGCGGAATTCTGTTTGATAAGTCAATTTTTGAATTCGAGGGCTACTAGAATTCGTGAGCTTTCAGAATAATTGAGGAGATAATCTCACAAATTGTATTAAAACTGAAAACGGAATAAAATTGTCTAATACAAGGCCTATATATAGGCGACTCAAACCCTAATCTAATATGGAAAACAAATCTAAAAAGCCTATCAAATTTTTTAAGATATACAACAAGTATATCTCAATATCTTTGACCCAAACAAGACTAGATACTAATATTAATTTTCGAAAATTACATATCAATTTTAAAAAATTAATGACTCAAACTAAAAAATTCAAAACTTAATTTAATTATAAAAAAACTAAACTTGAAAATTAATCTTCAATTAATTCTCTAATTTCAGCCTACCAGGATCTCCATCATTTCCCTCCTCTTCAAAAGGATTTGTCCTCAAATCCTCATGCAAACTCCAAGCACACTGTCTTGCTAGAAAAGAACTTCTCACCACACAGTTATCTTTCTTCTCTCCAGCCAGCTTCGGTCCAGGATCTACTTCCTTTTGCATCTTCGCTTGGTCTTCATGAACCTAATTTGGAGTAAGAGGAACAAGACAAAACCATATGTTATTATGCTCAAAGGAGTATTTATTTGTGAATCCCTCATGCTGCGCCTTTCTATCAAATTGCTAAGGACGACCCAACAAAACATGGCTAGCCTGCATCGAAACTACATCACAAAGAACCTCATCCACATATTTTCCAATGCTGAACAAAACCTTAACTTGCTTTGTCACCTTAATCGTCCCACTGTCATTTAACCACTGCAAACGATAAGGCTTTGGATGTTTGAGCACTAGTAGCCTAATTTTTCCACCATGGTTAAGCTCGCTGCATTTGTGCAACTCCCACTATCGATGATGACACTGCAAACCTTATCCTTAACCTGACAACATGTGTAGAAGATGTTCTCACGCTGATCGGTATCATCGACTCGATGATGTGCCTGTAAGACTCTCCGAACCAAAAATGATGACAGTGCAGTAGGCGCCACCAGCTCCTCTTCTTCGTCCTCGGGGTCCTCCAATGCTAGCATATTAGGATCAGTCTCATCATCAGTTTCTACTTCGCCATTTTCTCGAAGGACCATAGCCCTACTATTGGGGCAGTCAACAGCAATATGCCCAAAACCTTGACATTTAAAACACCTATGATCACAATTCCGAGTATCGGGAGTAACAAATTTACCTTGATTGTTGGAACCAGGTCGTGGTGCAACAAATGGTTTCTTCTCAACTCGTGGCTGCTCCTCCTCTTTCCATGGAGATCGTTTGGATGTGGAACTACTACCAGACTGGTATTCTCTCCAGCCCGTAGGATTCTTCCCAACTCTACTACCCCTCATCTTGAGCTATCTTTCTACCTTAATTGCCATGTGCACCATTTCTTCCAGCTCAACATAATGTTGCAACTCTACAATATCTCGAATCTCCCAATTCAACCCAGCCAGAAACCTAGCCATCGCCGCCTCTCTATCCTCCACAACATTGGCTCGAATCGTAGCAACCTCCATCTCCTTATAGTATTCATCCACGCTCCGACTACCCTGTCTGAGATTCTGCAGCTTGTTGTACAGCTCTCTGTAGTAGTGATTCGGCACAAAACGCCTCCTCATGATAGCCTTCATCTTGTCCCATCACCCATGTCTCTACAGGTCTCTCTATTCCTCTGCCGACTTTTCACCAACTGATCCCACCACACTAGAGCGTAGTCAGAAAACTCCACTGCAGCCAACTTTACCTTCTTCAAATCAAAATAGTTATGACACTCGAACATCATCTCCACTTTCCTCTCCCATTCCAGATATGCTTCGGGATCTTCAATTAATTCTCTAATTTCAGCCCACCAGGATCTCCATCATGAGCTTTCATAGGCCAAACTAGGGACCGATATGCAAATAACAAATAAGGCCTATCAATTAATTAATTCTCATATTCAACCCAGAATATAATTAATTAATTAATATTGATTCATGCCACCAGAGAATCAATATTGTCCTACCTATTTGCTACCACGTTATGAGGAACAGGTTGCATAGGCTCGGAAAATCCCCATATTTAAGGTTACAGACAGTCAATAATTAATTTATGCTCTGACAAGCTGAAAAATCAATTAAAATCTTTTATTCTTGAGTCAATCCACTCAACCCCATTCACGTATGCTTGAACTTAATCAGCCTGCAAGACTTTAGCATAATGAGCCTTTTGAGCTGCTTAGGGAATGTCACCATCCTATACTAGAAATGGTTACCTAGTTCCAGTCACAGACAATCATACACAAACTACTTCCACCCAAGATATAGATATACAAGTTTGACTAAATCTCTCCACCATAGTATCTCAAAGTGATAAACAAGTCTGTGTATACCTCCGTACCTTCATTTTGGCTTAGGATTCCATCAAGCCATCAAGATCAAGATTTCTTTAATGTCAGATAAAGGAATCGATCTTAACTTAGGTCCTATCAATGCGTACCATATTCACCAACATACAAAGCAACCAAGATAAACTGCTTATTACTGGGTATGCTGCAGCCTATACCGACAGTCTATCCTGGGACTGTCTCAATTATGATACTATTTATATCTCGCTAGGTCAATCAATACATATGATATTCTGTGATCTACTACACACCGTATGATCTCCCTATCGACGAGATAAGAGGATAAGAGCATTTGTGATACAGGTTTGTTAATTCAGACAGGAGATGAACATATAAAATTAATGATTCCTTGTATATTAACCAATAAACCTTGTACATAATATACCAATCATAATGCTTTAAGTATATAAATTCATCAATCTCCCACTTATACTCAAAGCATTATGGAAATGCTTTCCAGAGTATAACGTGTCTAATCTAATCTAGTTATTAATCATCATCTCACGTGGCTGGCTGCAGCCTCAGTCCAAGGTTACACACATGCATCTCGTAGACCTTCTGTGGCAGAGCTTTTGTGAATGGATCTGCTAGATTTTCCTTTGTATCAATCTTCTCAATTAACACTTCACCCCTTGCCACGATTTCTCGTATGATATGGTACTTCCTCTCAATGTGTTTTGTTGCTCTGTGAGTTCGTGGTTCCTTTGAGTTCTCCACAGCACTAGAGTTATCACAATGCACCGTGATAGTCCTGGACAACTTAGGAATCACGTCCAACTCCAGAAGGAAGTTTTGAAACCATACTGCTTCTTTCAAAGATTCAGAAGCTGCCACATATTCTGCTTCCATGGTGGAGTCCGCAATGCACTTCTGCTTTGCACTCCTCCTTGATATGGCCCCAACTCCCAATGTAAATACATATCCAGAGGTGGACTTCTTTTCATCCTGGCCTGCCTGGAAATTTGAATCCGTATAACCCACAGGGAATAATTCTTTGCACAGATAGACGAGACAGTAGTATCTAGTCCTTTTTAGATATTTGAGAATGTACTTTACCGCGGTCTAGTATGCGTGTCTAGGGTTAGACTGATATCTCGGTACCATACCAACGACAAAGAAGATATCTGGCCACATACATAGCATTCCATACATGAGACATCTAACAGCCGATGCATACGGCACCTTACTCATCTCATCTTTCTCCTTTTGTATCTCCGGACACAGAACCTTAAAAAGATGTACGCATGCTTGTAGGGTAATAGACCCTTCTTGACACTTTGCATGCTAAAACGAGCAATCACATTATCCACGTATGAAGCTTGAGATAATGCGAACATCCTTTTCTTGTTATCACGCAAGACTTTTATACCAGGGATGTACCCCCCCATTTCCAAGACCCTTCATCTGGAACTATTTGGATAACCACCCTTTTATGTCCGACAATACCTCCACATTGTTCCTAATTAGGAGAATATCGTCTACATAAAGTGCAAGGAACACCATGCTTCCAATGACACACAAATGGTACACATTTGTTTCCCCATTTGCTCCTTTCTTTCTCTTGTATACCCACTTGCAGCCTATGGCTCGAAAGCCATCTGATAGCTTAGTTTTATAGTATACATTCGTAGCCAGTATAGATTTGATTTCTGAATCCATGACGACCCACCATTTTTCTGCATCTTTATCAGATACTACCTCGTCGTATGTCCATGGGTCAGTATCATCCAGTCCATTTTCCGAGATCAAGTCTTAAGACTCTCCCACGAACATGTACCTTTCTGGTTTCCAAACATCCCTCTCTCTGTGACAAGCTATCCGAGTCGTGTCAGTAGTTGGCACAATACTCTATGGTCCCATGCATTGCATTGATGACAATGTTGGTAGTCCCTCACCAGTACTATGTGTTAGGATTCTTTTTAGAGAATTCATTCCTTACTTTTTTATGTTTTGGTGGGTCAAAAACTGTAAGCCATCTTAGTCAATTTTTCCAATTTCTAGAGTTCTAAACTATAATCCTTGTATAGGATCGAATTAAGTTGCAATAGAACTTAGGCTGAAGACCGAGCAAAGAAGAATGCTCGAGAACAGACTACCATCACGCCTAGCCTTGACCTAAAACTGTGTTGGAGCACTCAGTTTAAGGTCCTTCCATACTAACAAGGAGAAGTCAGAATGAGGGATTTCCCGAACTGACTAAGGAGAAGTTAGTTCAGGGATTTCCATACAGATAAGGAGAAATCAGTATGAGGGCATTTTCCATACTGACTTTGGTTAGTCAGTTTGAGGGGTTACCACACTGACCCTGGGAAGTCAGTATGAGGGCAATGTTGTACTGACCTTTAATAGTAAGTATCAGAGCCTCTACCTTTAAAGAATGAGCATTTCGAAAGATATCGAAGCTCAGTCAGACTCAAACATTCATACATGCCCAAGTCAGTACGAGGTTACCCAAACTGGGATTCCTCGAGCTTAAAAGAAGTTTGACATAAAGTTAGTGTAACGTACACTGATGCTGCAGAGCAGAGCAGAATCGAGACCTAAGGCATGGGCTACGATTGGACAATATAATCCATGAGTCTAACGTCTGAATTTGTGAGTCTAACAGATAGAAATTCAAATTGCCATAGGTCTTCCTCTATATAAAGGCCAGCCCTCCCAACCTTAACTGGTTACCTGAACAAAATTCAAAATCTGATAGTCTTAAGAAGACAAAGGGCAATCTTTCAGACCATTTCTTTGCCAAACTCTCTAAGTTTCCGTATTTTCTAACACGAGACTTGAGTCTTCGACTCAAGTTACCCACCGTGCTAACTTCTCCTAGCACGAGGTTGAAGCTTTAAGATGAAGCTCTTCTTGGTGAATATATATTTCTGAGATATATTCATAGCAGTCAGTTTCCTAGTCTGGGATTCTGATTCTCACGGGTGTATGCCAACCACCTGAGTTCCGGGAAGAACAAGTAAACATCCAACCACCGGGAAGGAGGCTGCGGGGCGCGCCCCCACTTCAACTTGAAGACTGAGGGGGCGTTTGGTATAAGTGTCGGAATCACTATGGGTATGGGTATGGATATGGGTATGGGTTTGATAGTAAAGGGAATGGGTATGGGTTTAAGCATTCAATAAAGATGTTTGGAATAAAAGATGGGTTTGGAATCATTTTAAATTATTTAAGTTCATATATTATGAAAAATAAATAAATAATACACAAATAATAATAATAATAATTAATTTGATAATAAAAATAAAATAATATTAATATATATGAATAATAATATATAATTAAAATAATATTATATATTTATTTGAAATTATATTATTGTTAAATGACTAATTTAAAATAATTAATATAATTGTATTAATATTAAAATAATAATAATAATAGTATTAATAATATATAATTAAAATAATATTATATAATATATTTATTTGTTTATTTTACTATTATTACTAAATATAATAATAATATATAATTATAACAATATTTTATATTATAATTAATATTATATAATAATACGTTTATATATTAATTATAATTTCATGATTAATATATTTTTAAATAATAAGTATAATTTTATTAATATTATAATCATAATAGTATTCATAATATATAGTTCAAATAATATTACATAATATATTTTTTATTTATTTTACTAAATATAATAATATATAATTATAACAATATTTATATTATAATTAAGATAATATAATAATACATTTATATGTTAATTATAATTTAATATATTATCATAATTAATATAATATTTTATAATGACATCATAATTATATAAATATATGAAGATTAGTAATATATAATTTTAAATTATATTATTAATATTATAATAATAATATTATTATTAATATATAATTAAAAGATATTATATATATTTATTTATTTTACTAATATTACTAAATATAATAATAATATATAATTAAAATAATATTTTATTTAT
>JAPKLW010005552.1:0-12861 GCA_026898455.1 Plectranthus barbatus | reverse complement strand
TTATTAATTCGTACATTATAGTTGAAATTAAACTGATATTTTACGAATTAATAATATTATTGATAATTGGGGCGAGTTCCACACCAAGTTATCGACTTCCATCCCAATTGGAACGAGGTCCATCCCAATTGGACGAGTTCCATCCGGATACAAAATATTGATAATTGGGGCGAGTTCCACACCAAGTTATCGACTTCCATCCCAATTGGGACGTGATCCAGCCCAATAGGACGAGTTCCATCCGAAATGGACAAAATATTGATAATATTTCTATTTAATAATTAATAAATTAGGCCTCGAAATTGGGATGGAAGTACTAGAATTGAGATGGAATTACTCAAAAAAGGGATGGAACTCGGTGATTTTGAATGGAATTCGTCCAATTTATGCAAAAAAACCAAGAATATGCGGCTCAATTTACTGAACAAAAAACCAACTTATTCGCACTCAATTAACCAACCCAAAAAACCATCATATTCCATCAAAAACCATCATATTCCATCACAATGAACCAACCAAAAAAACCAAGACATTCAAACAAAAATAATTCAAAACATATAAAACCAATATATTCGAATATATAAATAAACAATTTAAAATATCATGTTACAAATTCTACATCACTCATCAAATGATAAATCAAATAAGCAATGAGCCATATACAATCGATATCTATCTTGACATCCTTCCCTTTCGGCCCAAGGTACATTCGGGCGCCCACAAATCAACTGGTCCATAAACATGCATGCATACACCGATTCACTGTAATGGTCATAAGCTTCGAACCCTGGAGCAAAGTCCACCGCCATCTTTTCCGTGTACGGCGTCAGACCAAGCGTGCTCTTGGCCCAGTATTTCCCATCAGTCAAATATTTGTGGAGCTGATCTGTGATGCGCCGTACTGCTTCACATCTGTATCTCCTACCAACCTGATTTTGTCGTTTGACTGTAGCATCATATATCCAACAACTCCAAGTTGACAGGTCGATTTTCAATGTCAACCAATGCTCTCCAACATTATACGGCATGATTAGCTGGAAAAAAATAATTTGTTATCATAACTTAATAGAAATGCTCAAATATTTAATTAAACAAATACTTACCACAGACGCATTGTACCACGGCCGAGAACATTGATTGTCCTTTTCTTCGATGAACTCTAGCAATTCTGCCGAAACACCCGGTGGCTTTGATCGAGCCGGCAAAGTTACCGGATAAGACTTGTTGAATAAAAGCTATATTTCATATCAAAAACGAAACATGTAAATAACATGAATAATTAATAAAATAAATAAATAAGTTCTAACCTGGAATCTCGGGGTGAGAATGCGAACTTCATCGGGATTACAAGCAGAGAGGACAAACTTGTTATTTGAAATCAATTTCACACTGTGGGCATGTAAAAACATGTTAAACAAAACTCAAATATTTAATTAAATAAATACAACAACGAATTTAAATAAATAAATTCTCACCAGAGGGCGTGAACAAACATCTCTATCTGCGGCACGGTTAAGTATGTATATGAGTCCTCCAGTTGTGCAAAAAAGGCATTCGTGAGCCGCAGGCCACTTGTTTGAGAGATGCAGGCCTTATCTGATGGACCTTGCCGGAATGCTTGGTAAGATTGCCTGATGACCTTATTCACAGAAAGAGGTCCAAAATATTGGACAATGGGTTCCATCTCATCGTCATCATCAACATCACCTCCAGATGTCTGCATTGCAATTAAGATTAGTAAATTAAATCGCAAAATACGGCTAAACTATATAAAATATACCTGTGGTGCGTCAGAACGTGGCTGTGGCTGTCGCTGTTGCAAAATACTGGATAACCGGGGTTCAGAGGAAGAAGCATCTGATCGCTGGCACGAAGATGTAACCACTTCTTTAATGTACTCCTTCAAAGTTGGAACAACTTCATCCAAAACCCAGTGTTTCACATCATCTAGCACAAACTGTTTGATTCTCCCAAACATCCTCTGATCTCTCTCTTGCCTACGTTCTTCCCCGCCCGAAGATGAAGAAGAACTAGGTATCCTTTACCGTTTTTGTCGTCTCTTCTTTCTCTGCACCGGGGATGGTGGCTCCGAATCATGCCCAGTCTCCATATCGGGCTGCTCAGCATGCAAAATGGGCTCCTCAGTCTGCACATTTGCATGCTCAGTGGCAGCCTCCTCCTCCTCCTCAATCTCGTTCGTCAAATCATTGATCTCCACTTCTACCATTGCACCGCCGGTAACCCAATCTTCAACCAACCCAGTGTGTACTGGTATCTCTAGATGAGGGCTACTCTCTTCGAAATCTTCTATCATTGACCCTTCACCTTGTAAAAGGGCATGTGTAGATATCGGAGCCACATAACTCACACCCATCTTGTCATTTCCTTGTGCAGATCGCCAATACTGGGTACTCATCTCAGAGGGCGAAGGAGGCAGGGCGGTTAACACAATGAGCTGCAAAATTTAAAAATATATTAGATAATATAATCAGTTTTCCGTTCAAAACAAATAAAACACTGAAATTTCATTTTATTACCGGTTGGGAGAAGAAGGCTATCCAGTTTTTTACATTGGATCTTCTGAACCGCCACTTCAGCATACGTGGCTCAACATTGGCTTTAACTAGCCGGGCACATGCCTGCCCCAACTCAGGAATGACCTCATAGGCCCAAACCTAACAACATTTAAAAAAATTAAACTATTTTCAACAAACATTGATAAAAAAGATGAAGATAAAAGATGTTGAAAATTTCATACCTGTAGTACCCAAAAGGGACCTGGAAGATGAAGGGCTTTTTCTCAAGTTGAATCCGAGTAGTGGGTATATGCGTTTTGTAATAGAGCAGTGCTTTGTATGCATATGTACCCCATGGAAAGCGGTTCCAACTATCAAGATCCTCACTTAAAACGTACATCCACTTTTCTATTTTTCTTTTTTCAATATACCCTAGTCCAAAAAACTAATATGCTAATATATTGGCCACCCTAAGGTACAATAAACCGTGAGTACTATCAATCTTTTTGTATTGAAACCTATCCAAAAGTTCTTTACTACTTAGGATTTGACCACCGCAAAAGACTTTAAAAACAGTACTAGATTCTAAGTCATGGCGTGCAGTAGGATCAATATTGGCCTTTCCAAAATTCAAACCAGAAATAAGGGCGAATTCACTCTGTGAAAACATGATATCCTGCCCACTGACTCTAAACCTTAACAACTCTGGATTATTTGACTGAGTCTCATGACTAAATAATTCAATTAATGATAGAGACGAACTAAGTCCATTTTCCGACCAATCCAACCAATGTCCAAAAACCCCTGCCCGAAACTCATTAACCAACGCCTCTTGTCCTATATCAGATAATGTCTTTTTAATGATATCTAAGACCTTACATTTATAATATAAATTAGTCTTAGGTTTACTTCCATGGACTTCATATCGAATATAGGCAGTCTGCAGCATATCAAAACCAAACTAACTAATTCAATAAAAATAAAACACAAAAACAGCGAAAAAAACATGCACGCACGGTTCATATGCATATACACGGTTCAAACATATAAAACAGGGAAAAAATGGACGAAATTCATATGCAAGGTTCAACACATTCGAAACAAACATTAACCAACCAATTCAAGGCAAAAAAAAATAGAACAAATTCAATACAAACCACAACAATGCTCATATCAACATGCCCGATCCCAATCAGTTTTTTTTAAATGAAGATGATACCTGTGCAGACATTTCGATGGTTGTTCGTGTTCAGTTCGCCGGTCGCCGGTGGGTGGTGTTCGGTTCGCCGGTGGTTCGCAGATGGGTGGTCGTTCAAACAGACGTGCAAAGGGAAGCCTATTCGAACTCCTGCCGGATTTGTGTGTTTTCACGCCGAATTTTTAGGTTAATTTGATTTGGAATTGAAAAGGGATGGAAGTAAACGCGAATTCCATCTGGGAAGTCCGATTTCCATCCGAAATATCCGAGTTCCATCTCAATTTAATATACTTCCAGCCCAATTTCAATAAAAAAATATTTTAAATAAATCTGGATTTTATATAGTTTTAATCCGAATTCCATCCCAAATACCCGACTTCCATCTCAATTTTATATACTTCCAGCTGGATTGCTATACTTCCAGCCTAATTTCAGTAAAAAATAAATTTAATTAAATCTGTATTTTATATATTTTTAATCCGAATTCCATCCGGATTTTTCCGAATTCCATCTCAATCTTATATACTTCCTGCTGGAATGCTAGACTTCCAGCCCAATTTCAATAAAAATTTATTTTAATTAAATCTGGATTTTATATATTTTTAATCCAATTCCATCCGAATTTATTCGACTTCCATCTCAATGTAATCCACTTCCATCTGAATTGTTCCACTTCTAGCACAATTTCAGTAAAAAATTATTTAAATAAATCTGTATTTAATATATTTTATGTTCGACTTCCATTCGAATTTATTCGACTTCCATCTCAATTTAATCTACTTCCAGCTTGATTGTTCCACTTCCAGCACAATTTCAATAGAAAATTATTTAATTTAATCTGGATTTAATAAGTAAATAATTTTTTCCAGATTTTCCCGTTTTTGATTTAATAGATTTTAATCCCGACTTCCAGCCGGATTTGTTCGAGTTCCAACTGGACGGACATTTCCAGCCGAATTTATAATATTGCACAAGAAATATTATATTTAATTGTTTTCTATTATCTGCAAATAAATAAAAAAATGAGTTGAGTCAAAAAAATAATAAACAATGCAGCCGTTACATATTTCACAAAAAACAAGAGAAGTGATGTTGTGATTAAGACATTTTAACCTAAAAAAAGTACACTTTTGCTATTTTGTGGAGTTTTTCATAAGGCTTGCTATACATTGGTTTTACTTTTTAAATTTTGCTATTTCAGATTTTACCTCTTGGCAAAATACCTAATTATAAAAAATAATAAAATAATAAAAAAGAAGATATTTTATTGAAAAAATATTACAATTATTAAATTTTTGGTATATGCTAATTTTTGATAAGTTATTTATTAGTATTATATTTGGAAATATGTCTGTGTTTTCATTTGTTTCTGGATAACTCCTCCAAAATCCCATTAAAACCTCTCTTCTTTCCATTCTTCAAGCTCACGAGTCGCGATTCATCAATTATGCTTTCTTCAATAGCTCCGCCGGCGGCCATACGTTCCGGAATCTGCTTCCGCCGCCACACAGCCCAGTGTAATTTGGGGTTTTCCGCCGGTGGCGTAACTTTACGTTCCACAAAGCTCTCCTTTTCATCCTCCACATCTTCTTATCCCGACCATAAGGTGAGCTGCTTTCTTGGTTTGAACGGTGAAATCGATCTATTAATTTGGCTATTTCGTTTGCATTCGATTGATTATAGTCGGTAGTGACTGAATTTGTAAATACATCATAAAATTGGTTCTATAGAAAAGGAATGAAACTCCGCTGTGTTTAGACTGGTAAAACGGTGTCGAGGTCTGGTCTCCTTAGGTTGCGATTGGAATGAGCAGTTATAGTAGTGGCTCATCGATTCACCTAAATATTCTATTAGGTTTCTAGTTAACTGAATTCATAAGTTTGCACTTGCATATAGCAATGCACTACCAGCATAAATAGCCAGAGTTTTTACTGTAAACCCTGGTATTGCCCAGATTGTATTTTTGGTGAATTTCTTATGTGGTGAGGCTTGTGCTTCAGGAATTAAATCATTGTTGCTGTACTAATTTATTCTCAGAAATCTGCAACAATTAATAAATGAAAATTTGCTAAAACGATAGAAAGCATTACTCATCTTCAAGATTCTTCAGTTTTGCTCATTAGGAATTGAATTCTTGATGTATAATATTATTGAACTTTTTTAACTAATACTCTCATCACAAACTGGAATTTAGGATGCTGTTCTCTGCTGGAAAGCTTCTGAGTTCAATCTTCTGGATAGGGTTTCCGTGCATGCTACCGGCACAAGGGCCGTGAGTGTCGTTGAAGTTGATGATGAAATTCAAGATTTGAAGAGCTACATTGAAGGTGATCTGGAATTAACACTTGATGCTGTTATCTCAGATCCAGATGCAAAGAAACTAGATGTCTCTGCATCATCAAAAGACATCCCAGATCCAGAGGCATCTTCTTGTGCAAAGACATTATCAAAAAAGGGGAAGAATCCCACTCAGCTGAGCAGCATCGCGTCACAGATCCCGAAGCTCGACTATCTTCAAGTTTTCAAATATCCTCTGAGGACGGACTCTGCAATAAAGGCGATGCTGGAATGCAACACTTTGGTTTTTGTTGTGGACAAACGTGCTGATAAGAAGATCATCAGAGACGCTGCTAAGAGTATGTTCAAGATAAGGGTGAAGAAAGTGAATACGTCGATGACGCCTGATGGAACCAAGAAGGCTTTTCTTATGCTGGCTAAGGATTGTAATGCCGCCGACGTGGCAAAGAAGATCAAGATTTTGTGAAGATCATCATACATACTCATATATATAAAAGTGTGCGTGATTCTAATCTGGCCTTCTGTTTTTCCATTAGTTCCTGGTTTTATCCGTTTTGTTGTAGTGCATCTGCGTCCTCCAATGCCATAGACTCATCATCTGTACGCAAATAGATTTATCTTGTTTGAGTTTTGTAGGCTATACAACTGACAGATTGATGGGTTTCATTAGCAGCTGTGAGAAAAAAAATATGTTAGGTTTCAATTTTGCTGGCCTCTTTAAGATAAAACATTTTCAGTAGACGGCAGCTTTTCTTTGTAGCAATGACCACAACTAGCGTTTGAAACAGAAGAAGAAAACAAAAAATCAATTTTGAGAAGCAAGAAAGTAGTAATGCACAGACTGTTTATTCAACTCATTGAATATGCTATGCTGTTTAAACATTAAATCAAAATATTTACTAGAAATTATTATCATGCCAGTGTAAAAATATGAATAAATACGAAATTATTAGTTGTTCAAACACTCCTTGGGTCCATCCACAATCAGAGACAAAATGCTACTGATCCCAGTAGTTTCTAAGCTGTGACATGTGCAAAAGAAGCTCATCGCGGCCTAAACCTGTGACGCTGCTGGTCATAATCCACGGTGGGTGTTGGCGATAATTCTTTCTGATCAGCTGCTGAAAATCTCTGATGTTCTCATCTGGCCTTTTAGCTTTGCCTCCTTTCGACTTATCACACTTTGTAAAGACGAAAGTCATTGGTATCTACAAACATGCCAAGAAATATCAGCAGTTAGGTTTTTCACCAATAACCGTGTGCAAGAGTAAACAATCAGGGATCAAACAGCATATACATCGTTTCGTCCAAGCCAATTTGCGCAATCCAGGTCAATTTTCTGTGGTGGGACGCTTGCATCAACTAGAAGCAGAACAGAGACCAGAGTTTCACGGTTCAAAAAGTAACCTTTGGTAAATGCAGACCAATCCATTCTAGCTGATTCGGGTGCATTAGCAAATCTGCACGCAAAAAAAAAAAGAGGAATAAGATCCAAGGGTTGTTTCTCAAAGGTCAATTAACAACCATAATCCTGAAGAATGAGACAGAGCAAAAGTCATCACAGCAAAAATGTTCTACTATCATTTTACATTTATACGATGTAAGTCTCAAATCCCCTGTATCGTATGCCACAACATAGAATGCATTAGAATGTAAGATAATATGCTCAATAACAAATTTATTTCCTCAACATAAGCTACTCGTCTAACCCTTGTGAATTCATGCATCAATATGTATGTTTTCCAGATAACGTGCAGATTTTCCAATTCACATTAGCCATTTCCCTTCAGATGCATATGCTAGTATTTACAATTTATAGGCTAAAACATATTCAATTAGGGTTAGTTTCTCAAGATCTTAACTGAGAAGACAATTATAAGAAACCAATCCCAACTTCTTGACCTTTCTCAAATATTCTATAAACCTTTGAACCTTCAACTACAAACAGCAAGAATTCACTCACAACAACCAAAACAGCTCCCAGCTAGCCAGGTAAATGCATGATTAGGAAGGCATCACTAAGCAAGTAAGCATGCATACATCATGTAAAAATCAGCAGAAAGAAACCAGCAGCTCACCCGTATCCTGGTAAATCGACAATGTACCAACTTTTATTAACCAAGAAATGATTAATCAACTGAGTCTTCCCTGCAAAAATAATCATCCAATCAAACCAATATTCAATCCAGAATCATGAAATACATATACAAAACTGCAACCAAACAATACCAAAATATAAATGACATACCTGGCTTTTTAGAAGTGAGTGCGACTTCTTTTTTCCGAACCAATGAGTTGATAAGAGAAGATTTTCCAACGTTGGAGCGGCCGAGCATGGCAAATTCTGGCTTTCCATCTCTTGGGCATTCTTTAGGCCGGATGCTGCTTTTCACGAAATCCACCTCCTTAATTTTGGCGTCACCGGTGTATGGTCCCAGCACAATGTTTGAGCCAGGCAACACCATATCTTCTGTGACATCATCCGGCTCAACTCCAGGCGGCACGAATAGAACGGTCCGCGTGAACCGGGCGGCAGCAGAATCTGCCACCGTTTTGGGGGGCTTGGCGTCGGTGGTGGATTGGGAGTTTGTATTTTGGGAAATGGAGGCGCGGAGTGAGAGGTGAAACGGTAGGGTTTTGTGAGGTTTAGGAGAAGGGATGTCGAAGAGGGAGGAGAAACTGGCGCTCAGGAGCCGATGCCGAAGCTGCACTAGCATTTTACCGGCAGCGCTTCTGCTGCGAGTTCACGCAATTCGAATCGACGGTTAAGCAATAAAAGACAAATGAAATACCCACATAAATAGATGGATTTGCACCGTTTACATCAAGTGAGCAGCTCACTTTTTGGGCGGGATAAAAAGAGGCGGAGGATGAAAAAGAGAGCTCCGCTGAAGGTGAAGTTACGGCGGCAGAGGAAAACCCTAGATTACACGGCGCTGTGAGGCGGCGGAGGCAAATCCCGGAACGGATGGTGCCGGCGGCGATACGTGTTGATAATTTGCTTGGGAATTGGGAAATAAAAAAGATTACGGTAGTTTAAGAATTGCGAAAGTCTCAAACACGCTTAAATTGGTTTAGCGAATTTTATTTATTAATCCAACTTAAATTTATTTAATATATTTTAATTAGAATAAATAAATTTTATTTGGGATGGGTGAACCTATTTAAATAGGATAAAACGTTTAGACATGCCTAACGCAATTTTTGCCTTAAGAATTTTAATTTATATTTTTTTCACATGAGTATAGGTATAGCACTTTTTTTTTTAATTAAGTAAACATTTAAATGTAAACCATTTAACCCATAATATATTAATCATAAACAAAGTTTTTCAATCACATACGCCCCAAAATTTGGAACAAATTATGACACTTAATTCTGAATATGGCACTTGGTTGTTATTGGTAAAAGAATATATGAATCATAAACTCAAATACTATATTTTAATTAAAATAATTATTAAGATTTAAATTATTTGCAACCCAAAAGTGAAAACTTTTTGTTTAAATGAGTTGAGCTACACTCACTCTCAAGCTCACAAGCAAGTTCCACTATATGATTTCTTGTTCAACAATCTTGGTTCCTAATTAACATGGATAATGCCCTCGCTCGGACGCAGGGTAAAATATCTTATCTATAACTGCAAGGTTATGGGGTTGAATTTTATCATCATGCAAACTACTTCATGTGAATTACTTGTGTTATTAGGTTCTTCTTAAGTTACATTCAAGTAAAATCATGATTTCCAAGGATTAATTTTCCTAGTCCTCTGAGGATGATCCATCTTTCTCAAAAGAAGATTCACCAACAATAAGAATGATCAATTCAAAATTCAGAATGAGAACAAAAAACTAATATACAGTCTTAGTTCCAGAAAATAATTAAATTTAAAGCCTTAACTTCCCACTCTCTCCCCACACACATCAAATGCATCACCTGCAATTTCATTCTCTTCATTCATATATTCCTCATATTTCTGCACACTTTTTAATGCATTCTATATTATTTTAATTTATATGAATTCTAAATTAAAATTGCAAATCATGATCACCACCAACATGCATATCTCACACACTACCAGAGGTTGTGGCTATACATATACTTTTATGCTACAAGCACACTCCAAACTGTTGGTTACAAGATCTGTGAAGAAGAACTGAAAATACTGCAAGTAATTATGTCTAGTACAACAAGTTTTTATAACTATATCTGCAGGTATTGTTAGTACGAGAACAAATAAAAGAAATTAAATAAATAAAAATAAAATGGAATAAATCCAGCCGAGTCGAGGAAGCTCTCTTCCCGCAAGATAAATTCGCCGACGTAGTGCTCGTCTAATGGCGGTTTGTCCCCAAAGGTAAAACGACTTCGTCCTTTACGAGGCAGCACCGCAAATCGTAAAGGCTCCGACGAACTGAACAGAGGCGAAACTGAGTTGCAGAATAACAACAAAAAAGATGCAGCAATATGAGGGAAATGTTGCAGTATCTCTGGCTAAGTGAGCTGTCTGATGTCGGATGTTCGGGGGACAGGGGACAACTCCTAGCATGCCTATTTATAGACATGTCCACTTAAGGGGAGCCTGTCTCAGCATCAATGTTGAACCTTTACAAGGCATGAGACACGGAGTAACCGACACTATCAATGGAGCTGTTACAACTTTTGAATGCAATTTCAACATGTGGAAAATGCGTTCAACACTCATGTGCGTAATTCCCCATGTGCAAAGTGTGGTGTAACTGTCCACACGCAATTGCAACACGTGGCTGACTCATCAGCCACGTCACATGCAACGTGTACACCACGTCAACTCCGTGTCACTTCCTGGACTCATTTCTCACTCACCGGAATTTGGTTTTGAGAAAACAAATATACCACGATCATCTACTCTTCGCGTAGATTATGTTGGTAATATTTAATTACGACGAAATTAAATATTCCACATCGGGAATTTACCACAAAGTACCCGAATTACCAACAATCCCCCTCATGAGCGAAAATGTCGAAATGCATGATGCATAGCCAACTCAGTTTCGAGAACTGTTAATGCACCTGAACAGGTAGCTTATGGCTTTGAACCGTTCATCTTCAATGTCATCGAGCACATTGGCCGCTTAGTGGTAGGGATACCTTGAACTAATCCTCCATCGTGTGTACCGAGACAACAACATTGAAACATTAATATTTCAACCTCTATTCGTTCTCAAGTTTGGTTCCGTTACAGGCCATGGACACCCCCTTTGGATTCATAAGTGTTTATTTGAAGCGGCCCCCACTTCCACTTATATAGGTGACCTCCTATTCCGAGCATTCCTGCCTAGCTAAACCATCACGAGGTTTTCAGGAGTCATTAAAAGTCACTTAGGACTTAACATATACCACATGCAGGCTCATAACACCTCACTTGCTATCTTTAGGGAATGGTCGATAAGTCATTTTCCAAGGCAACGCCACTAGAGAAGACATTATCTTGTCGGTGTTATCACTCGAACTTGTGTAGTTTAGTTGTCCCATTGAACCTAGTTCTTGGGATCTCCAATCATCTACGTTGGGTGTCCATTACACTCATTCATAATGTGGATTTTAATCACATTCCCTCTAGCAATTTACACATTTGATCTCGATTTAACCCTTTGGTTAGCGGATCCGCAAGGTTATCAATTGATTTCACATAATCAATGGATATCACACCATTCGAGATCAATTATCTAACGGTATTATGTCGACAATGTATATGTCTCGACTTCTCATTGTACATATTATTTGTGCTTGACCAATAGCCGCTTGACTATCACATTGAATCATCGCTGACGGCACAGGCTTGTTCCAACAAGGAACATCCTCTAGAAAGTGTCGAAGCCATTCTGCTTCTTCACCTGCTTTATCTAAAGCAATAAACTCGGATTCCATCGTGGAACGAGCTATACAAGTTCGTTTCATGAATTTCCACGACATTGCCCCCCCCCCACCGATCGTAAACACGTATCCACTTGTGGAGTGGGAGTTATTTGAATCAGAGATTCAATTTGCATCACTGTACCCTTCATGCACAGGTGGAAAAATTGTATAATGCAAACCCAAGTTAAGAGTATACTTCAAGTATCTCAAAACTCTCACAAGAGCCTTCCAGTGATCATTACTGGGATTGCTCGTGTATCTGCTCAATTTGTTCACCACATATGCAAGATCCGGTCTAGTACAGAATCAAATACATTAGACTATCAATGACCTTTGCATATTCCTCTTGACCAACAGGGTCACCTTTGTTTTTAACAAAGTGAACATTGAGCTCTCACGGTGTTTTGGCTGGTGAAGTATCATAGGCATCGAATTTTCTTAACACTTTCTCAATGTAGTGAGATTGTGATAGGACAATTCCATTAGGTTGCCTTATGATTTTGATTCCAAGAATCACATAAGCCACACCCATATCTTTCATGTCGAAGTTCTTCTCCAATATTCGTTTGGTATCAACAATCACTTGTTGATTCCTACCCATGATCAACATGTCGTTTACATAAAGGCATGCAATCACAAAATTATCAAACGTGCCTTTGTAGTACACACATTTGTCACATTCATTATACTTGAATCCATTTGACAACATCGCATTGTCAAACCGAACATGCCACTGCTTGGGCGCTTGTTTAAGACCGTATAAGGATCTAACCAATTTGCATACCTTTCTCTCTTGTCCGGGTACTACAAAAATCCTTCGGGTTGATCCATATAAATTTTTTCTTCTAGCTCTTCATTTAAGAAGGTCGTCTCATATCCATTTGGTGTATTTCGAGATTGTGCAAAGCAGCAATTGCGATAAGCACCCTAATGGACGTGATCCTAGTCACA
>JAPKLW010005551.1:10263-20516 GCA_026898455.1 Plectranthus barbatus | reverse complement strand
CAGGGAATACCGGGGTATTGTCCTGCGGGCTAAGGCGTGAGTCCGGGGGTCACGCGAGTTAGAACTATTCCGGGGAATGTTCTCTTGCACGGAGCGGGGCTCTCATGCGCGCACTCTGTTCTGGCTCCGTAGAGCGCTAGCGGGGTGAGTTATAGCGGATCGTAGGACGCCTGGTGAGCTCTTGTGAGGAGGCCTCACGTTCCCGTAAAGGGCGTCGATCGCGTTATAGTTCTCCCTGCTGGGGGTTGACGGCGCTCAGGTCTCCCTGGGCGGGTCGATGAGGAGGAGGCAAGCACCTCGAGATCGAGGCTCGGAGGTACCTCGTTATCGAGGCTCTTATTTTGACTTTGCCGCCTTCAGGGTGGCATATTTGTAATTTCGATCAACGTCGGGGTCAGTTCTGGAATGTGAACGGTTTCTCTTTCTATTTCGTATATATATATGATTTTCTACCCCACTCCGTCACTTTGCAGTTTCGATCTCTTTACGGAATTCTCTCGTCTGCCACTGTTCCGGCGACAGCAACGCACTCCCTTTCCGGTGACTATCACGACGACGGTGTTCGCGCTTTCTTTCTCCTCTACTTCCGAATTGAATAGGTAACATTCATACCCTTCGCTGTCTTCCCTTTTTTACATCGATTTGTCGTACGCATTTGGTTGGTTCTGTGGGGATACGCTCGTAGTGGGACATGATTTTGAGTTTGGCGACTGGGGTGTAGTGATGTTGATCGTTTGGTGTGAGCGTTTATCGTCTGCTTGTTTGATGATATTGATTGGTTGTTTTGATCGAATCACTGCTTTCGATATACTGTAAAATTCTTGCCCTCTGTGTTCCCCGTGCTTGATCGTAATTTGTGTTGGTTTTCCTTGCGTTCACTATTGCGCTACGTGGCATTTCTCGACTTTTCTTCTGACTACGCGACTTCGTGTTTTGTTGAATTGCATGAGCGGGTCGGTTATACCTGGTTTTGTGACGAGTGTTGGTTTAGAGGTCCTTTCCCTATCGTTTCTTGTGTGCGTATTTTCCGGTTTTTGTTTTACGTTTCTTGCTTTGCGGGGGACCTCCTTCTTTGCCAATTTCCTTTTTTCTTTGGATTTTGCATAGCTACAGTCTTTATGGCGAATTCACCGGTTGAGATTTGGGAAGAAACCTCTTCTTCATCGGGTACCCAGGAGTCTGTGGTTGGAGGATTTCCTCACCATGAGGTGGTCTCGTCAGGATCCGAGAGGGAGCGGGTCGATGCCGAGCAGACTGTCCATGATCTCGACCCTGAGGAGATATTGGAGGAGGAGGGAACTGCAGAGGCTAGCGAGGGGAGTAGCGACTCGTTCGTGCCTCTGCAGGTCGACAGGTCTTTCATCAAGAAGGATCAGATCAACCCCAACGATCCGGTCCGGGTGGCCGTTTCTGTCGCCACTGAGGGCTCGGTATCGAGGAGTACAGTTGGTGTTGCGTGCCACAAGATGGCTTATACGTTGCTGCGGCCCAACGAGCGGTGTTGTCGACCCCCTCGCATCGACGAGGTGGCATTTTTCCTGTCGGTATTTAAGTATGGGGTAGGATGGCCCCTTCACGCTTGGTTTCGAGCCGTCCTACTCTCTTATGGGTTGGCTCCTTTCCAGTTCGCACCCATCAGCTGGTGCCACATGCTAGGGACATTGCTCGTATTTTTTGATGCCGGGCTAGGGTACCCGACCCTCCGCGAGTGGCATTACCTGTACAGGTTGGCCAAGTACGAAGCGGGGTATTATTATTTATCGAAGAGGGATTCGCTTGCCGAAGCGATGATCACGGGTTGTAAACAGAATACTCCAGGTTGGAAGAATCAGTGGGTATGGGTGTCGATGAATCATTCTGATCCGGATTGCCTACCCGAGGGGGGTGTACCTACAAGTGCGATTTTCTTATGCTCCTCGACATGTATGTGGGCCGGTTGCTAATGGACTCTCTCTCTTTTGTGCAGGGTACCGGCAGACAGTTCTTACCGAGGAAGAGGAAGCACGCGTCGACATTGCCTTCTCGAGGACTGATCGGAAGTTCTCGTCCATTAAGGGAAAAAGGAGCATCGGTGCCGAGCACAGGGTAAACGAGCAAGGTGTGAAGGAAGTAATCCCTGCTGACATGGCGAACCTCACTCCGAAGGATCTGCTGATGGCGATGAAGGCGCAGAAGTGCCAGCGGGAAGTTTCTTCATCGACCCCTACTGCTGAGGGCTCTTCGCCCAAAAGGATCACCGTCGAGGCTCCGCGTGTGTCTCCAGTGACGCGCACCGTCGAGCCGGTGGCAGTCGAGCAGGCAGGTAAGGTGGCTGCCTCGACGTCAACTCCTGCGGCTACTCCTCTTGTCCAGCCGCCGAGGGCTGCAACGCCACCTCCTAGGACTGTAAGGGATGAGAGGAGGAGGAAGAAGGCTCGGGATGCGAACGTCGAGTCTCGGGCTCGATCGGGGTCAACTGGACAAGCGAAGGGTTTGGACCTGGTCCTCGTCGGCTCGGGTTCGACGAGTATCGCTTCCTATACAGCCGCGTATGCGCTACATGTGAAGAAGGTGCTCGATGGAGAGCTTCGAGCCGAGGATTATGATAGCGAATATGCCCGCGAGAACTTCACCATGGCAAAGGATCTCCAGGAGGTATAAGTCTTCGTGTTTCTGGATGATTCTGGCCTTGACTCTATGCTTGCTTAACTTAGTTTTCGTTGGCTCTTTGCAGACTACTCGGAGGTTTGCCGTCTACTCCGAGCAGCTCATCAAGTCGCTGGACTCGGCCAGCGAGGGGCTAGGTCGGTCCCGAAAGGAGTTGCAAACTGAGCGGGACAAGCGGGCCGACCTGGCCAACAAGCTTGCTGCGGTTTCGGAGGAGTTGAAGGATTCGAAGCTCGAGGGCCAAAAATTGAAGGAGAAGTATGATGAGCTTCGGAAGGATAGGCATGAGCTGGCTCGTAGGAGTAAGGGCCTTGAGGAAGAATTAAGGGCCTCGATTACGAGGTTCGAGGCTGAGAAACAGAAAACCGAGGCGGAGCTCGAGTCCTACAAGGGGCGGTTCCATAAGGTCCAATAGGATAGACTTACAGAGCAGAAGGCGCACGAAGCGGAGGTGGAGGCGTTGAAGAGAGGGCAAGGGGTCGATTATCAGGAGGTTGTGGCAAACCCGGACTTCAAGTCGACCTTCGACCTGTTAGTAGACATGGTCAAGGGGTCCATTTGTGCCGTCATTGGTCGAAGGTGTCCGGAGTTCGATCTGGATATGATTATGCACCCTCCTACGCCTCCGGCTTCCCCGCCCGTCGTCATCGAGGGTCAGAACCTCGACACCGAGATGCTCGATGCTGGCAAAGATTCGAGCCGCCTTGAGCCGATTCCTGAGGTGGAGAAGAGTGCTGAGGAGAAGGAGGCCGATAGCTTTATCAATGAAGACGGTGGTTCGGAAGGCCAGAAGAAGGATGAAGGGGATGTTGCTGCCGAGAAGTAGCTTTTTTTTTTTTTTTTTTGAGTCGCTCTGTAATCTTGACTTGTAGTTCCTTTTGATGTACAATTACACTACTGTCGCTCGTTCTTTACTTTCAATTTGAATATTGACTGTGTTTGAGTATCCCTCGCATCGAATCGCTTTTGTTAATGTGCGCGTATGCCCGTTTTGTATTTCGATTCTCGATTACCAAGCTGTGGCTTATCTGTTTGAGCAGTCGGCTCGATATAGAGGAGCCTAGGGGGTCGTGTCGAGCAGTATAGCTCGTCGACATCGACCTCTTCACTTGGCTGCGAGAAGAGCGACACGAGGTCAGGTTTGGCGATGCCTAGGCATCGCCCCTCCGACGCTCAAGTTAGTAAAGGTGTTATGAATATAAATGACAAAATGAAAAGAATGAATAGGATAGGGATACGCGTATCTGTATACTAATGATAGTATTTCTTCAGGTGTTTGATGTTCCAGCTATTTTGTATCTTCCTTCCTTCTGGTGTTTCTAGCTGGTAAGCCCCGTGTCCCACCACTTTGGACACTTTGTAGGGGCCTTCCCAGTTAGGGGCTAGCTTTCCTGCTCTGGATTCTTTCGTGTTTTGAAACACCCTTCTTAGGATTAGATCTCCTTCTTGGAAGCTCCTGAGCTTCAGCTTCTTGTTGTAGAACCTTTCTACCTGATGCCGCCTTCGAGAGGTTCTGATTGCGGCGTCTTCTCGTATCTCGTCTATGAGTTCGAGGTTTTTCTCGAGTAGGCCTGCGTTCCTGGTCTCGTTCGCGAATTCTACTCTGGGACTATGGGCAATGATCTCGACAGGTGTTACGGCCTCGACCCCGTATGCTAGCAAGAACGGCGTAGCTCCGGTGGCGGTCCTTGGGGTGGTCCGGTAGGACCAGAGGACTGCAGGAAGTTCTTCTACCCACCTGGATCCATGTGGACTTAGCTTCTTCTTCAGTGTGGCCATTACCGTTTTGTTGGTTGACTCTGCTAGGCCATTTGCTTCGGGGTATCGTGGTGTCGAGAACACCAATTTTATCCCGTAGGTGTCGCAGAAGGTTTGCATCCTTTCGCTAGCGAATTGCCGTCCATTGTCTGTGCGTATCTCCTTCGGTATTCCGAAGCGACACAGAACATGTTTCCATAGAAACTTGATAACTTCTAAGTCGCGGGTTTTCCCCAAGGCTTCGCCCTCTACCCACTTGGTAAAATAATCCGTTACCATAAGGATATGATCCTTCTGGCCTGTTCCTTTTGGCAGCGGCCCTACTAGGTCCATCCCCCACACCATGAATGGCCACGGAGTGATGGTGGCATGGAGGGGTTCTGCGTTTCTATGGGTGGAAGCCTCGAAGCGTTGGCAGCTATCGCACCTTTTCACATGTTCGACCGCGTCTTGCTTCAGCGTGGGCCAGTAGAAACCAGCCGTGATTACTTTGTGAGACAATGATCGAGCCCCGACGTGGTTTCCGTAATTGCCTTCATGTATTTCGGCGAGCACTTTTTCCTTTTTGGGGGCGGCGATGCATTGAAGGAGTGGCCCTTCGAATGATCGCCTATACAGTTCGTCATTGATGAGGGTAAAATGGGCGGCGGTCCTCTCAATCTTCGTCACCTCGTTCTTGTCTCCGAAAGTGGGTTCCCCGGCCAGGTATCGTGCGATTGGGACCCTCCAGTCACTCCCATCTAGGTCGACGGGCGCGACACTGTTCTGAGTGGAGACAGACGGTGCTAACAACCAAACCTCAGGGATTGGCCGGGCAGTCTGAGAGGAACTGGTGGAGGCTAGACTTGCTAAGGCGTCTGCTCGGGCGTTCGATTCTCGGGGGATGTGGCGGAGGTCCCACTCTTCTATCTTTTCCTTGAGCTTTTCGATCAGGGAGTGGTATAGTTTCAAGCATTCTTCTTTTACGGTGTAAGCGCCGTCTAGCTGGTTGACCACCAGCTGGGAGTCACTTTCAGCGCGGACTCTGCGAGCCCCGAGTTCTGCGGCGAGTTGCATTCCTTGGACAAGTGCTTCGTACTCAGCCTCATTCTTAGTTGTGGAAAAGTCGAGTCGGATGGCCCGCTCATAGCTTTCTCCGTGCGGGTCTATCAGGACTATTCCGGCCCCGTTGCCGTGCAAATTGCTGGCCCCGTCGATTTTCAAGGACCATATGCCGGCGTCCTCGTCGGCCTTCGTCATGTGGGCTACTTCGTGCTCCGCTTTCAGTTGCAGGTTCGTAGAGAAATCTGCTACGAAGTCAGCTAATACTTGTGACTTGATGGAGGTTCTTGGTTCGTACTGAATCCCGTAGCCTCCTACTTCGACAGCCCACTTAAGCAGTTGCCCGGATAGATCCGGTTTTGACAATACGGCCCTTATAGGATAGGCCGTGATTACTTTGATGATGTGAGCTTCGAAGTAGGGTCGTAGCTTTCTAGCGGCATTCACGAGTGCCAGGGCGAGTTTTTCTAAGGCAGTATACCGAGTCTCGGCGTCCAGTAGGGATTTGCTAGCGTAGTGCACTGGATGTTGCTTGCCATCTACTTCACGTATCAGCACGGCTCCGACCGCGTGGTCCGACACTGATAGATAGAGTAACAGCGGCTCGTCGTCGGCTGGTTTGGACAGCAGAGGTGGGCTGGATAAATAGGCTTTCAGTTCCTCAAGCGCCTTCGCGCATTCCTTGGTCCATTCGAACCGTTTACCCTTACGTAGGGTGTTGAAGAAGGAATGGGTCCTCTCGGAATAACGTGATATGAATCGGCTAAGGGCGGCGAGACGTCCGGTCAGCTTTTGTACCTCCTTCGGGGACCTCGGGTGTGCTATTTCCTGGATGGCTCTAATCTGCGTGGGGTCTGCCTCTATCCCCCTCTAGGTCACTATATGACCGAGGAATTTGCCGGAGGACACCCCGAATGAGCATTTTGTCGGGTTTAGCTTCATGTTGTACTTTTCTAGGATTTGGAAAGCGTCTTCTAGGTGGGCTACATGGTCTCGGGATTTGACGAACTTGACGAGCATGTCGTCAATGTAGACTTCCATCGTTTTGCCGATCTTTTCCTTGAACATAGAGTTAACGAGGCGTTGGTACGTAGAGCCCGCGTTCTTCAGTCCGAATGGCATCACCTTATAACAGTAGATGCCTTGGCTAGTGATGAAAGCTGTCTTCTCTTGGTCATCGGGGTGCATTTGAATCTGGTTGTACCCCGAGAATGCGTCCATGAAGCTCAAGAGTTCGTGCCCTGCTGTAGCATTGACTATGGCGTCGATATGTGGTAAAGGATAGGGGTCCTTTGGGCAAGCCTTGTTCAGGTCGGTGAAGTCAATACAGACCCGATTCTTGCCGTTCTTCTTTTTTACGACTACCATATTGGCAAGCCAAGTGGGATAGTGCACCTCTCGTACTGACCCAACGTCGATGAGTTTCTGCACATCCTCGTTAATGGCCTGATTCTTTTCCGCGGAGAATTTCCGCCGCCGCTGTTGCACTGGTCTGCAGTTTGGGTCTACCTGGAGGCGGTGTGTGATGACGAACGGGTCAATCCCGGTCATGTCGCGATGTGACCAGGCGAATACGTGGACTTTCCCCAGGAGGAACCCTAGGAGGGCGCTCCTGACGTCGGCGGGAAGCTCTGCCCCTACGAAGGTGGTGCGAGTCGGATCAGACTCGTCGAGGGTTACTTCTTCCAGCTCCTCGGTTTCTGGTCGACCTGCGAGGGTCGATACCGAACCGTGCTGTTGCGAACAGACGGCTCGGAAGCTTGCGTAGTAACAGTCCCTGGATGCTTTTTGTTCTCCTCGGATAGTCTGGATTCCCCAGGGAGTGGGGAACTTAAGCGCTTGGTGATACGACGAGGGAACTGCCTTGAGTTCGTGGATCCAGGGCCTCCCTAGGATTGCGTTATGCGCGGAGGTAGCGTCAACAACTTGGAACCTCACGTCCAAGTTTAGGCCTCCACAGTACATAGACAAAGTGATTTCTCTGACCGTTTGCTGCTGACCCCCATTGAAGCCATAGAGGGTCATGGTTATCGGTTCTATCTTGCTCAGAGGGATCTGCATTTCCTTCAGCGTTCGAAGGAACATAATGTTTGCGGAGCTGCCGTTATCTACAAGCAGCCTCTTCACTTGGCAGTTTGATATCAAGAGTGATATTACAAGTGCATCATGGTGTGGATGGTAGAGTCCCGGCGTATCCTCGGCGGTAAATTCGATCGCCTCGTGCTCTTGCGCGGGGCTGATGTGATGGATTTCCTGATTGAGGATTCTACGGGCTCTCTTGGCCGCAGAACGCGACCTTCCACTGATCTCCGATCCCCCAACGATCACATGGATCGTTCGCTCGGCGGGTGGTGGCTTGTTCTGAGGTTCCGCATTCCCAGTCGGGTTGGCTTGCCTGCCCCTAGTCCATGTATTCTTTCCTTTGTTGGTCAGGTACTCGGTAAGGAAGCCATTCTTTAAAAGCTCATGTACCTCCAGGCGCAGAGCCTGGCACTCCTCGGTTTTGTGACCGTGGTCATTGTGGAATCCACAAAACTTCTTCGTGTCCCGTGTCTTGGGATCGGATTTCATTTTGGCGGGCCATTTTACAACGCCACCGAGTCCCTTGAGCACGTTGTTGACCAGGTAATTCTGGTCGATGCAAAGGTTGTACGGAACTTCGCCTGTACGCGATGTGCGGCTATAAGGGTGATCTCGCCGGGAGCGTCGCTCATCACGAAGGTCCTTACGGTCTACGTACCTCGACATAGAGGAGCTTCCTCGATATCGAGGCTCTCGGTGCTGGCTAGCGAGTTCGTAGGCCTTCTGTTCGTTCAGGCGCGCAATGCGGTTCGGCTCGTCCTCCTCCCAATTAATTTCGGCCCAGGCTTGTGAGAGGACCGAATCCATATCGTAGCAAGGATGGCTGGTCAGGTCCCGGTAGAGCTTCGAAGATACATCTAGGCCATTCTTGAAGGCGAAAACTGCAGTGAGAGGAGGGCAGTTCGGTATAGAGGCGAGCTCCTGGTTGAAGCGCCCAACGTACGACCGTAGTGATTCTCCCTTCTTGATGCGTATGCTGTTTAGAGCATCTGTGTGCTTGGCTATGCGTCGGCAATTATAGTATTGCTTCCTAAATGCCATGTGGAGCTCCGAAAACGTCGAGAAAGAGCTCCTCGGTAGGTTGACGAACCACTGAAGCGCTGGACCGGTCAGACTCGCCCCGAAGCTCTTTCACATGCAGGCTTCGCGTAACTCGCCCGGGATCGAGGTGGTCAGCATCTTCTGCTTGTAGAGGGCTACGTGGTCCTCCGGATCGGTCGTCCCATCATAGAGCTGGAATGAAGGTGGCACGAACCTCGCCGGAACATCGGTGTTAGTGATGTCGGGTGTGAAAGGCGAATCAGCGTAGCTATCGCGCGGTATCAGTGAATCTGGGGGAATGATCCCCGGAATGCGGCAGATGAGTTTTTCCAGCCCAGCCATGCGCGCCTCGAGACGCTTCTCGTACTCACCCCGTGGCGGTTCGGTGGCGAGGCGCTCAGTCGGGTGGTATGTCGTTGCTCCCACGGGCCTACGTCCGAGGCCGGACGTAAAAGGCGTGTCGAGGTCGACGGCCTCCTCTAGATCGAGGGCCAGGTTTCTGCGAGGGTCTGGTGGTTTCTCGCTGGTAAGGGGCTCCTCGACGAATGGTTGTTTCTGGGACGCCTTTTCCTTGCGGAGCTGGTCGTTCTCCCTTCGCAAGGCATGATTGGTGGCGTGCAACTCCATGATCCTGGAGTCCGTCTCCTTCGCCCGTCGCCGGTTCTCCTCGGCTTCCTCGGCTAGTCGGGCTAGGATAGTGTTCAGCAGTTTCGGAGGTACGGCCTGAGCGCCGCTGCTCTGCAAAGTCTGCCGCACCAGCTCGTCAACGGGGACGAGGTCCTTCGGTGTCGAGGAGGTCGGTGGGCGAGCCCCAGCCGTCTTCCCCGCTTGATTTCTCGTTTTCCCGCTATTACCTGTCATGGATCAACGAAGGAAACACAAAAAATAGTTCCAAGGGTCCCACGGTGGGCGCCAAATGTTGAGGTTCGATTTCACGAGGAAATGGAGCCCTTAGAACTTCATGAGTAGTCACAGATAATAACGGTAATTGGAAAAGACAAACGAGAATTAAAGGCCAAAAATCGAATATGCAGTGAATGAAATGATGCTAGTATAACCGCGTTCGATAATGAAAAGAATCTGTATAGATTTCGGCAGAGTTACGGCTATATTTTGCTACCAGAGAATCGATACAAAAATTGAGCCTCCTGCCCCTATTTATAGACAGGATAGGGGCAGGCAAGCAGCAGCTAACCCTAGCCGTCGAGCAGCAACGGTTCACCGAGAATGTCGGAGTGGCTGCGGATTTTTCGGAGGTGGTTAGGGTTTCAGCGCTCGGACGCCGCCAAGGGTTTCCCTTCCTGGAGCGCCTCTATGTCGACCTGCTCAGATCCTCGATGGCAAGGCGCTTTGATCCTCGGTGGCGAGGCCTTGACTTAGGCAGATTCAGCATCTCGTTGGCTTTGGTTAGCCGGTCTTCTGGGTTGGATTTATTCGCATGGGCCGACTTATCCGTTGGGTCTGGACTCGTGGGCCTAGCCCCAACAATAGCCCCTTTTGGTTGCAGGGTCTGCTCGGGGCGGGCCGTGGAAGCAAAACCTCGAGTCGGGACTCTGTACAGAGTGCGGAAGTTCGAGGTGTCCAAGAGACTATCCTCGGGCCCGGGAGATACTTCCGGAGAGAGTAACTCCGCTTGAGAGTAGCCGGGATACTACTCCCGGTCCACACGAAGGTTCCGAGGGAAC
>JAPKLW010005551.1:0-10253 GCA_026898455.1 Plectranthus barbatus | reverse complement strand
CAGGGAATACCGGGGTATTGTCCTGCGGGCTAAGGCGTGAGTCCGGGGGTCACGCGAGTTAGAACTATTCCGGGGAATGTTCTCTTGCACGGAGCGGGGCTCTCATGCGCGCACTCTGTTCTGGCTCCGTAGAGCGCTAGCGGGGTGAGTTATAGCGGATCGTAGGACGCCTGGTGAGCTCTTGTGAGGAGGCCTCACGTTCCCGTAAAGGGCGTCGATCGCGTTATAGTTCTCCCTGCTGGGGGTTGACGGCGCTCAGGTCTCCCTGGGCGGGTCGATGAGGAGGAGGCAAGCACCTCGAGATCGAGGCTCGGAGGTACCTCGTTATCGAGGCTCTTATTTTGACTTTGCCGCCTTCAGGGTGGCATATTTGTAATTTCGATCAACGTCGGGGTCAGTTCTGGAATGTGAACGGTTTCTCTTTCTATTTCGTATATATATATGATTTTCTACCCCACTCCGTCACTTTGCAGTTTCGATCTCTTTACGGAATTCTCTCGTCTGCCACTGTTCCGGCGACAGCAACGCACTCCCTTTCCGGTGACTATCACGACGACGGTGTTCGCGCTTTCTTTCTCCTCTACTTCCGAATTGAATAGGTAACATTCATACCCTTCGCTGTCTTCCCTTTTTTACATCGATTTGTCGTACGCATTTGGTTGGTTCTGTGGGGATACGCTCGTAGTGGGACATGATTTTGAGTTTGGCGACTGGGGTGTAGTGATGTTGATCGTTTGGTGTGAGCGTTTATCGTCTGCTTGTTTGATGATATTGATTGGTTGTTTTGATCGAATCACTGCTTTCGATATACTGTAAAATTCTTGCCCTCTGTGTTCCCCGTGCTTGATCGTAATTTGTGTTGGTTTTCCTTGCGTTCACTATTGCGCTACGTGGCATTTCTCGACTTTTCTTCTGACTACGCGACTTCGTGTTTTGTTGAATTGCATGAGCGGGTCGGTTATACCTGGTTTTGTGACGAGTGTTGGTTTAGAGGTCCTTTCCCTATCGTTTCTTGTGTGCGTATTTTCCGGTTTTTGTTTTACGTTTCTTGCTTTGCGGGGGACCTCCTTCTTTGCCAATTTCCTTTTTTCTTTGGATTTTGCATAGCTACAGTCTTTATGGCGAATTCACCGGTTGAGATTTGGGAAGAAACCTCTTCTTCATCGGGTACCCAGGAGTCTGTGGTTGGAGGATTTCCTCACCATGAGGTGGTCTCGTCAGGATCCGAGAGGGAGCGGGTCGATGCCGAGCAGACTGTCCATGATCTCGACCCTGAGGAGATATTGGAGGAGGAGGGAACTGCAGAGGCTAGCGAGGGGAGTAGCGACTCGTTCGTGCCTCTGCAGGTCGACAGGTCTTTCATCAAGAAGGATCAGATCAACCCCAACGATCCGGTCCGGGTGGCCGTTTCTGTCGCCACTGAGGGCTCGGTATCGAGGAGTACAGTTGGTGTTGCGTGCCACAAGATGGCTTATACGTTGCTGCGGCCCAACGAGCGGTGTTGTCGACCCCCTCGCATCGACGAGGTGGCATTTTTCCTGTCGGTATTTAAGTATGGGGTAGGATGGCCCCTTCACGCTTGGTTTCGAGCCGTCCTACTCTCTTATGGGTTGGCTCCTTTCCAGTTCGCACCCATCAGCTGGTGCCACATGCTAGGGACATTGCTCGTATTTTTTGATGCCGGGCTAGGGTACCCGACCCTCCGCGAGTGGCATTACCTGTACAGGTTGGCCAAGTACGAAGCGGGGTATTATTATTTATCGAAGAGGGATTCGCTTGCCGAAGCGATGATCACGGGTTGTAAACAGAATACTCCAGGTTGGAAGAATCAGTGGGTATGGGTGTCGATGAATCATTCTGATCCGGATTGCCTACCCGAGGGGGGTGTACCTACAAGTGCGATTTTCTTATGCTCCTCGACATGTATGTGGGCCGGTTGCTAATGGACTCTCTCTCTTTTGTGCAGGGTACCGGCAGACAGTTCTTACCGAGGAAGAGGAAGCACGCGTCGACATTGCCTTCTCGAGGACTGATCGGAAGTTCTCGTCCATTAAGGGAAAAAGGAGCATCGGTGCCGAGCACAGGGTAAACGAGCAAGGTGTGAAGGAAGTAATCCCTGCTGACATGGCGAACCTCACTCCGAAGGATCTGCTGATGGCGATGAAGGCGCAGAAGTGCCAGCGGGAAGTTTCTTCATCGACCCCTACTGCTGAGGGCTCTTCGCCCAAAAGGATCACCGTCGAGGCTCCGCGTGTGTCTCCAGTGACGCGCACCGTCGAGCCGGTGGCAGTCGAGCAGGCAGGTAAGGTGGCTGCCTCGACGTCAACTCCTGCGGCTACTCCTCTTGTCCAGCCGCCGAGGGCTGCAACGCCACCTCCTAGGACTGTAAGGGATGAGAGGAGGAGGAAGAAGGCTCGGGATGCGAACGTCGAGTCTCGGGCTCGATCGGGGTCAACTGGACAAGCGAAGGGTTTGGACCTGGTCCTCGTCGGCTCGGGTTCGACGAGTATCGCTTCCTATACAGCCGCGTATGCGCTACATGTGAAGAAGGTGCTCGATGGAGAGCTTCGAGCCGAGGATTATGATAGCGAATATGCCCGCGAGAACTTCACCATGGCAAAGGATCTCCAGGAGGTATAAGTCTTCGTGTTTCTGGATGATTCTGGCCTTGACTCTATGCTTGCTTAACTTAGTTTTCGTTGGCTCTTTGCAGACTACTCGGAGGTTTGCCGTCTACTCCGAGCAGCTCATCAAGTCGCTGGACTCGGCCAGCGAGGGGCTAGGTCGGTCCCGAAAGGAGTTGCAAACTGAGCGGGACAAGCGGGCCGACCTGGCCAACAAGCTTGCTGCGGTTTCGGAGGAGTTGAAGGATTCGAAGCTCGAGGGCCAAAAATTGAAGGAGAAGTATGATGAGCTTCGGAAGGATAGGCATGAGCTGGCTCGTAGGAGTAAGGGCCTTGAGGAAGAATTAAGGGCCTCGATTACGAGGTTCGAGGCTGAGAAACAGAAAACCGAGGCGGAGCTCGAGTCCTACAAGGGGCGGTTCCATAAGGTCCAATAGGATAGACTTACAGAGCAGAAGGCGCACGAAGCGGAGGTGGAGGCGTTGAAGAGAGGGCAAGGGGTCGATTATCAGGAGGTTGTGGCAAACCCGGACTTCAAGTCGACCTTCGACCTGTTAGTAGACATGGTCAAGGGGTCCATTTGTGCCGTCATTGGTCGAAGGTGTCCGGAGTTCGATCTGGATATGATTATGCACCCTCCTACGCCTCCGGCTTCCCCGCCCGTCGTCATCGAGGGTCAGAACCTCGACACCGAGATGCTCGATGCTGGCAAAGATTCGAGCCGCCTTGAGCCGATTCCTGAGGTGGAGAAGAGTGCTGAGGAGAAGGAGGCCGATAGCTTTATCAATGAAGACGGTGGTTCGGAAGGCCAGAAGAAGGATGAAGGGGATGTTGCTGCCGAGAAGTAGCTTTTTTTTTTTTTTTTTTGAGTCGCTCTGTAATCTTGACTTGTAGTTCCTTTTGATGTACAATTACACTACTGTCGCTCGTTCTTTACTTTCAATTTGAATATTGACTGTGTTTGAGTATCCCTCGCATCGAATCGCTTTTGTTAATGTGCGCGTATGCCCGTTTTGTATTTCGATTCTCGATTACCAAGCTGTGGCTTATCTGTTTGAGCAGTCGGCTCGATATAGAGGAGCCTAGGGGGTCGTGTCGAGCAGTATAGCTCGTCGACATCGACCTCTTCACTTGGCTGCGAGAAGAGCGACACGAGGTCAGGTTTGGCGATGCCTAGGCATCGCCCCTCCGACGCTCAAGTTAGTAAAGGTGTTATGAATATAAATGACAAAATGAAAAGAATGAATAGGATAGGGATACGCGTATCTGTATACTAATGATAGTATTTCTTCAGGTGTTTGATGTTCCAGCTATTTTGTATCTTCCTTCCTTCTGGTGTTTCTAGCTGGTAAGCCCCGTGTCCCACCACTTTGGACACTTTGTAGGGGCCTTCCCAGTTAGGGGCTAGCTTTCCTGCTCTGGATTCTTTCGTGTTTTGAAACACCCTTCTTAGGATTAGATCTCCTTCTTGGAAGCTCCTGAGCTTCAGCTTCTTGTTGTAGAACCTTTCTACCTGATGCCGCCTTCGAGAGGTTCTGATTGCGGCGTCTTCTCGTATCTCGTCTATGAGTTCGAGGTTTTTCTCGAGTAGGCCTGCGTTCCTGGTCTCGTTCGCGAATTCTACTCTGGGACTATGGGCAATGATCTCGACAGGTGTTACGGCCTCGACCCCGTATGCTAGCAAGAACGGCGTAGCTCCGGTGGCGGTCCTTGGGGTGGTCCGGTAGGACCAGAGGACTGCAGGAAGTTCTTCTACCCACCTGGATCCATGTGGACTTAGCTTCTTCTTCAGTGTGGCCATTACCGTTTTGTTGGTTGACTCTGCTAGGCCATTTGCTTCGGGGTATCGTGGTGTCGAGAACACCAATTTTATCCCGTAGGTGTCGCAGAAGGTTTGCATCCTTTCGCTAGCGAATTGCCGTCCATTGTCTGTGCGTATCTCCTTCGGTATTCCGAAGCGACACAGAACATGTTTCCATAGAAACTTGATAACTTCTAAGTCGCGGGTTTTCCCCAAGGCTTCGCCCTCTACCCACTTGGTAAAATAATCCGTTACCATAAGGATATGATCCTTCTGGCCTGTTCCTTTTGGCAGCGGCCCTACTAGGTCCATCCCCCACACCATGAATGGCCACGGAGTGATGGTGGCATGGAGGGGTTCTGCGTTTCTATGGGTGGAAGCCTCGAAGCGTTGGCAGCTATCGCACCTTTTCACATGTTCGACCGCGTCTTGCTTCAGCGTGGGCCAGTAGAAACCAGCCGTGATTACTTTGTGAGACAATGATCGAGCCCCGACGTGGTTTCCGTAATTGCCTTCATGTATTTCGGCGAGCACTTTTTCCTTTTTGGGGGCGGCGATGCATTGAAGGAGTGGCCCTTCGAATGATCGCCTATACAGTTCGTCATTGATGAGGGTAAAATGGGCGGCGGTCCTCTCAATCTTCGTCACCTCGTTCTTGTCTCCGAAAGTGGGTTCCCCGGCCAGGTATCGTGCGATTGGGACCCTCCAGTCACTCCCATCTAGGTCGACGGGCGCGACACTGTTCTGAGTGGAGACAGACGGTGCTAACAACCAAACCTCAGGGATTGGCCGGGCAGTCTGAGAGGAACTGGTGGAGGCTAGACTTGCTAAGGCGTCTGCTCGGGCGTTCGATTCTCGGGGGATGTGGCGGAGGTCCCACTCTTCTATCTTTTCCTTGAGCTTTTCGATCAGGGAGTGGTATAGTTTCAAGCATTCTTCTTTTACGGTGTAAGCGCCGTCTAGCTGGTTGACCACCAGCTGGGAGTCACTTTCAGCGCGGACTCTGCGAGCCCCGAGTTCTGCGGCGAGTTGCATTCCTTGGACAAGTGCTTCGTACTCAGCCTCATTCTTAGTTGTGGAAAAGTCGAGTCGGATGGCCCGCTCATAGCTTTCTCCGTGCGGGTCTATCAGGACTATTCCGGCCCCGTTGCCGTGCAAATTGCTGGCCCCGTCGATTTTCAAGGACCATATGCCGGCGTCCTCGTCGGCCTTCGTCATGTGGGCTACTTCGTGCTCCGCTTTCAGTTGCAGGTTCGTAGAGAAATCTGCTACGAAGTCAGCTAATACTTGTGACTTGATGGAGGTTCTTGGTTCGTACTGAATCCCGTAGCCTCCTACTTCGACAGCCCACTTAAGCAGTTGCCCGGATAGATCCGGTTTTGACAATACGGCCCTTATAGGATAGGCCGTGATTACTTTGATGATGTGAGCTTCGAAGTAGGGTCGTAGCTTTCTAGCGGCATTCACGAGTGCCAGGGCGAGTTTTTCTAAGGCAGTATACCGAGTCTCGGCGTCCAGTAGGGATTTGCTAGCGTAGTGCACTGGATGTTGCTTGCCATCTACTTCACGTATCAGCACGGCTCCGACCGCGTGGTCCGACACTGATAGATAGAGTAACAGCGGCTCGTCGTCGGCTGGTTTGGACAGCAGAGGTGGGCTGGATAAATAGGCTTTCAGTTCCTCAAGCGCCTTCGCGCATTCCTTGGTCCATTCGAACCGTTTACCCTTACGTAGGGTGTTGAAGAAGGAATGGGTCCTCTCGGAATAACGTGATATGAATCGGCTAAGGGCGGCGAGACGTCCGGTCAGCTTTTGTACCTCCTTCGGGGACCTCGGGTGTGCTATTTCCTGGATGGCTCTAATCTGCGTGGGGTCTGCCTCTATCCCCCTCTAGGTCACTATATGACCGAGGAATTTGCCGGAGGACACCCCGAATGAGCATTTTGTCGGGTTTAGCTTCATGTTGTACTTTTCTAGGATTTGGAAAGCGTCTTCTAGGTGGGCTACATGGTCTCGGGATTTGACGAACTTGACGAGCATGTCGTCAATGTAGACTTCCATCGTTTTGCCGATCTTTTCCTTGAACATAGAGTTAACGAGGCGTTGGTACGTAGAGCCCGCGTTCTTCAGTCCGAATGGCATCACCTTATAACAGTAGATGCCTTGGCTAGTGATGAAAGCTGTCTTCTCTTGGTCATCGGGGTGCATTTGAATCTGGTTGTACCCCGAGAATGCGTCCATGAAGCTCAAGAGTTCGTGCCCTGCTGTAGCATTGACTATGGCGTCGATATGTGGTAAAGGATAGGGGTCCTTTGGGCAAGCCTTGTTCAGGTCGGTGAAGTCAATACAGACCCGATTCTTGCCGTTCTTCTTTTTTACGACTACCATATTGGCAAGCCAAGTGGGATAGTGCACCTCTCGTACTGACCCAACGTCGATGAGTTTCTGCACATCCTCGTTAATGGCCTGATTCTTTTCCGCGGAGAATTTCCGCCGCCGCTGTTGCACTGGTCTGCAGTTTGGGTCTACCTGGAGGCGGTGTGTGATGACGAACGGGTCAATCCCGGTCATGTCGCGATGTGACCAGGCGAATACGTGGACTTTCCCCAGGAGGAACCCTAGGAGGGCGCTCCTGACGTCGGCGGGAAGCTCTGCCCCTACGAAGGTGGTGCGAGTCGGATCAGACTCGTCGAGGGTTACTTCTTCCAGCTCCTCGGTTTCTGGTCGACCTGCGAGGGTCGATACCGAACCGTGCTGTTGCGAACAGACGGCTCGGAAGCTTGCGTAGTAACAGTCCCTGGATGCTTTTTGTTCTCCTCGGATAGTCTGGATTCCCCAGGGAGTGGGGAACTTAAGCGCTTGGTGATACGACGAGGGAACTGCCTTGAGTTCGTGGATCCAGGGCCTCCCTAGGATTGCGTTATGCGCGGAGGTAGCGTCAACAACTTGGAACCTCACGTCCAAGTTTAGGCCTCCACAGTACATAGACAAAGTGATTTCTCTGACCGTTTGCTGCTGACCCCCATTGAAGCCATAGAGGGTCATGGTTATCGGTTCTATCTTGCTCAGAGGGATCTGCATTTCCTTCAGCGTTCGAAGGAACATAATGTTTGCGGAGCTGCCGTTATCTACAAGCAGCCTCTTCACTTGGCAGTTTGATATCAAGAGTGATATTACAAGTGCATCATGGTGTGGATGGTAGAGTCCCGGCGTATCCTCGGCGGTAAATTCGATCGCCTCGTGCTCTTGCGCGGGGCTGATGTGATGGATTTCCTGATTGAGGATTCTACGGGCTCTCTTGGCCGCAGAACGCGACCTTCCACTGATCTCCGATCCCCCAACGATCACATGGATCGTTCGCTCGGCGGGTGGTGGCTTGTTCTGAGGTTCCGCATTCCCAGTCGGGTTGGCTTGCCTGCCCCTAGTCCATGTATTCTTTCCTTTGTTGGTCAGGTACTCGGTAAGGAAGCCATTCTTTAAAAGCTCATGTACCTCCAGGCGCAGAGCCTGGCACTCCTCGGTTTTGTGACCGTGGTCATTGTGGAATCCACAAAACTTCTTCGTGTCCCGTGTCTTGGGATCGGATTTCATTTTGGCGGGCCATTTTACAACGCCACCGAGTCCCTTGAGCACGTTGTTGACCAGGTAATTCTGGTCGATGCAAAGGTTGTACGGAACTTCGCCTGTACGCGATGTGCGGCTATAAGGGTGATCTCGCCGGGAGCGTCGCTCATCACGAAGGTCCTTACGGTCTACGTACCTCGACATAGAGGAGCTTCCTCGATATCGAGGCTCTCGGTGCTGGCTAGCGAGTTCGTAGGCCTTCTGTTCGTTCAGGCGCGCAATGCGGTTCGGCTCGTCCTCCTCCCAATTAATTTCGGCCCAGGCTTGTGAGAGGACCGAATCCATATCGTAGCAAGGATGGCTGGTCAGGTCCCGGTAGAGCTTCGAAGATACATCTAGGCCATTCTTGAAGGCGAAAACTGCAGTGAGAGGAGGGCAGTTCGGTATAGAGGCGAGCTCCTGGTTGAAGCGCCCAACGTACGACCGTAGTGATTCTCCCTTCTTGATGCGTATGCTGTTTAGAGCATCTGTGTGCTTGGCTATG
Source organism: Plectranthus barbatus (assembly GCA_026898455.1). NCBI lineage: Eukaryota > Viridiplantae > Streptophyta > Magnoliopsida > Lamiales > Lamiaceae > Plectranthus > Plectranthus barbatus. The sequence continues at coordinate 1,720 of JAPKLW010005551.1, read as the reverse complement.
CGTCGGCAATTATAGTATTGCTTCCTAAATGCCATGTGGAGCTCCGAAAACGTCGAGAAAGAGCTCCTCGGTAGGTTGACGAACCACTGAAGCGCTGGACCGGTCAGACTCGCCCCGAAGCTCTTTCACATGCAGGCTTCGCGTAACTCGCCCGGGATCGAGGTGGTCAGCATCTTCTGCTTGTAGAGGGCTACGTGGTCCTCCGGATCGGTCGTCCCATCATAGAGCTGGAATGAAGGTGGCACGAACCTCGCCGGAACATCGGTGTTAGTGATGTCGGGTGTGAAAGGCGAATCAGCGTAGCTATCGCGCGGTATCAGTGAATCTGGGGGAATGATCCCCGGAATGCGGCAGATGAGTTTTTCCAGCCCAGCCATGCGCGCCTCGAGACGCTTCTCGTACTCACCCCGTGGCGGTTCGGTGGCGAGGCGCTCAGTCGGGTGGTATGTCGTTGCTCCCACGGGCCTACGTCCGAGGCCGGACGTAAAAGGCGTGTCGAGGTCGACGGCCTCCTCTAGATCGAGGGCCAGGTTTCTGCGAGGGTCTGGTGGTTTCTCGCTGGTAAGGGGCTCCTCGACGAATGGTTGTTTCTGGGACGCCTTTTCCTTGCGGAGCTGGTCGTTCTCCCTTCGCAAGGCATGATTGGTGGCGTGCAACTCCATGATCCTGGAGTCCGTCTCCTTCGCCCGTCGCCGGTTCTCCTCGGCTTCCTCGGCTAGTCGGGCTAGGATAGTGTTCAGCAGTTTCGGAGGTACGGCCTGAGCGCCGCTGCTCTGCAAAGTCTGCCGCACCAGCTCGTCAACGGGGACGAGGTCCTTCGGTGTCGAGGAGGTCGGTGGGCGAGCCCCAGCCGTCTTCCCCGCTTGATTTCTCGTTTTCCCGCTATTACCTGTCATGGATCAACGAAGGAAACACAAAAAATAGTTCCAAGGGTCCCACGGTGGGCGCCAAATGTTGAGGTTCGATTTCACGAGGAAATGGAGCCCTTAGAACTTCATGAGTAGTCACAGATAATAACGGTAATTGGAAAAGACAAACGAGAATTAAAGGCCAAAAATCGAATATGCAGTGAATGAAATGATGCTAGTATAACCGCGTTCGATAATGAAAAGAATCTGTATAGATTTCGGCAGAGTTACGGCTATATTTTGCTACCAGAGAATCGATACAAAAATTGAGCCTCCTGCCCCTATTTATAGACAGGATAGGGGCAGGCAAGCAGCAGCTAACCCTAGCCGTCGAGCAGCAACGGTTCACCGAGAATGTCGGAGTGGCTGCGGATTTTTCGGAGGTGGTTAGGGTTTCAGCGCTCGGACGCCGCCAAGGGTTTCCCTTCCTGGAGCGCCTCTATGTCGACCTGCTCAGATCCTCGATGGCAAGGCGCTTTGATCCTCGGTGGCGAGGCCTTGACTTAGGCAGATTCAGCATCTCGTTGGCTTTGGTTAGCCGGTCTTCTGGGTTGGATTTATTCGCATGGGCCGACTTATCCGTTGGGTCTGGACTCGTGGGCCTAGCCCCAACAATAGCCCCTTTTGGTTGCAGGGTCTGCTCGGGGCGGGCCGTGGAAGCAAAACCTCGAGTCGGGACTCTGTACAGAGTGCGGAAGTTCGAGGTGTCCAAGAGACTATCCTCGGGCCCGGGAGATACTTCCGGAGAGAGTAACTCCGCTTGAGAGTAGCCGGGATACTACTCCCGGTCCACACGAAGGTTCCGAGGGAAC
>JAPKLW010005550.1:0-20519 GCA_026898455.1 Plectranthus barbatus | reverse complement strand
ATTAATTAATTCATAACAAAAGCCCAAATCAAGTTTATATTTCAACAGACTCGTACCTGGTGCGGGCTCGGAACTTGGTTCCGAATCCCCGGAGATCGACACCGCCTTGAGCTCTGTTTTTCTCGCGACTGAAGACTCACCGCCGAGCTGAAGAAGCATGATCGCTCGCCTGAAATCCCCACTTTGCCATATTCTTGAAGATTGGCCAGCTCATCGTACAGTAAGTTTATACATATCAGGAAGCTTCTCAGGACGCCCATTCAGACCTCCTGATTTTACTTGTCGTTCACATAGCCACCATCCAAGAAGGTCCTTGTCAACATTATTAGAGTATTAGCTCTTGATAGATGCTGATTCTAGAAGATACAAACGAGAGACTTCTAGAGTTGTGTAGATCGCAACAAACTTGGAACAGAAAACAGAAAGTTAGTTAGAGCACATGCATGCAAAGTATTACGTGTGCATGCAATGTAAACTCAACATTTCAAGCAAGTAATAAGAATTCGCTGGTATCAATACTCTAATAAACATGTTGTCAGGATCCCGTGATAGCAAGAGCTCCCACACAACACAAGACTGTAAAAGCAATTCAACAAGTTTTGTTACATTTTGCAGCAGGTGGTAATCTGTCAAAAATTAAACTAAAAAAAAGTATTATCACTCTTAATAGACTAGTCAATTGCAACAACTGTTGGAAGCTGCCATGTTGGATCGATGGTTCAGACTCAAGAGTCAAGTTCTCTGGTATGACTACTCCACTAGTGGTATCAGACTTGTATCTAAAAGGGCCATTGTTTATACATAAAAGAGCAGCAGATAAGTTATAGTTATTGTATGTTCTGGGCAACTTTACATGCCCGAGTATTTCAAGATTCCATGTCTGTCAGAGGTAAGTTATCTAATGAGGAATAAGTCAATTCATTTACAACAATAGTTAAATATATACCACTGAACCATAACATGCAACAGGCTTTTGCATTCATTTGAGAGTGCTACCTAGTTAGCAATTTTAACTTTTTAAAACCTCAAAACATGAAACGTACTTTGCCCTGCATGAGATTCTGCCCCAGGAGTGCATCCGACCCAAGGCAGCGCTGATAGAGGCGTGTCGCGCAATTATTTGTATTACATCATATTTTTGTTCATGCATTGATGTAATGGAAACTCTTATAAATTTGCTGCTTGAACAGCAAATTATTGTGTAAATGAAACGCGCAATTATTCTGTTATATATAATGGTACTTAGAATAGCATAATGGATTTGTGTTGAGCAGTTTGTGTATTATTATGAAATTTTGTTGAGTTTACTATTTTTTTTTTTTTTTTTGGTCTTGGGCTGTTGAGTTACACTCTTGATTATTTGTCTAAAAAGTTCATTATGATTTTATATTTGTGCCACGTTATGTCACCACGAGGTTCACTCTCCAGGCAATTTGGCTGATAAGAGGTTGATCATTGATGTTTTTCAGTTCTCCTATTTGTGATTAAATTTGATGTTTTTATTATGTTTTTTAGAGTTGGTTCTTAGACTAGAGAAAATAAATAATCTAAATTGTATCATAACATAAAAGATAAAATGAACCATTAATGAAAAAGGCAGATTGCATCAAGTTCATCTGTCTCAATTGTCCTCCTTCCTTCTAACATCCTCAACTTGTCTTCAGCAATTGGATACTTCTTTTTACATAAATAAGAGCTAGCTTCCCTATCAAGTCTCACCGGGTTCTCTTGACAACTATAGATACATGAACAAGGACTGCATCTTCGAGTTCTGGCACAGGAGCAAGCCTTGACAGTCCAAAACCAGCAACCTTGGCAGTGCATTTAGAGTCTAGTAATATGTTTGTCGACTTGGTATCCCGATGAAATAATGGAGAATTGGCTTCTGTGTGAAGGTAAAGAATGTCTTTGGCTGCATATAATGTTGTTCTTACTCTAATGGCAAAAGTCAGAGACACTTTGAATTTACCTGTAGTATGATGAATATAAATGGTTTTTAAATATCAAGAAAATTGCATCTATACAATAATGATTTAATCAACAAATGACAACTACAACGAAAAAAAAGAAAGGACAACTAATGAACTAATATATTAAATTGAGTTGCAAAAGTTTAGATAGGTCAATGGATAAATAATCTCTGTTGAAGATTCCATGGTAGTGATTAATGTATAGCCTATGCAAATATGATATGATGGTATAACTTGTAACTTGATGATTAATATATATACTCCAAGCCAAATGGACATAGGAATGATCTATGACTTTGCAGTTTCTTTCGGCAATATCAAAACATAACAATCAAAAGTAAGCAAATGAGGTATTATTAGAAGAATAGCTCTATAACCTTTTCGTAACCTCCCTCCACTACTAGAATAGCTCTATAGTTTAGTAATTATGAAGTAAATATTTAAATATATAATAATTTGATTATTTTATTAAACTATTTAGTTCAATTAATATGATCGAGTACAAAATTCAATGTAAAATAATTCATTACATTATAATATATCATAGAATATGAAATCACAGAGAAAATAACTTCACCTATATTACATGATCGAACATAACATAAATACAAAAACCTATCTTCTTAATAATTATTTATCATTACAAATTATTTTTTTAATAATTATTAAAACTTCATACTATATATATGACACAAATAGTTTTAAAATACTTAAAATTGTATAATTTATTTTAGTTTAATCTACTTTTTAAATTTATAAATTTTACACTTATTTTAATTCCCCACATTTAATTATATTGTATTGTGTTGCACATGTCGTGAAAACTAAATTGATTAAATGCTGATTTTATGTAAAATTAAAATGAGTTTAAACTTAGTGTATTTAAAATAAAAGATTAAGAACATGGTAAACAATAATATTTATTATTTTAAGGAATAAAGTTTTAATCTATCATAAAGTAACTTTTTATTATAAATCTTGATTTTTGTGAAATTAAAATTAATATAAAGTGTATGCATTTAAAATTTAAGCATTAAAACATGGTTAAAATAATTATAAGGTTATCAAATATTTATATATTATAAAATAATTTTCTAATTTCGTAGTTGTATATTATTTTGGAGAAGATTATCCATAAAATAAATGAAGTTATATTAAAAATAATTTCATGGTCATAAAATAAAACAATACAAAATGATCAATTATATATTTATGTTTTCTATATTACAACAAAAATTGGATTTAAGATATTAGCATGTGATGATGATAATCTTAGTGTTATTATGTACATCTAATGTTATCAAATCCTAATAAATTATAAAATAATTTTATATTTTTGTAGGTGGATTTCGAACAATATGTGAAGTACGAATATGCGAATATGTAAGTTTGACACATGGTTGTCAAACTTACTCGCATTGACAGGTTAATGTCAAACCTTATCTGCTTATAACTTTGACTCTTCAATGTCAAAGTTCCGAATCTGTTTGTTACAACTAACTCCTATTTTATAGGAAACTTATTCTTATCTGTTTATTGACGTTTTTACAGGTCCTATTTTATAGGTTTCGAATATATTATCATTATTATGTATATATATTATTAATTATATTTTTTTATACTAGTTTTCTAAGTAGTTATTTTAGTTCCTAAATAATAGGGAACACCTCTACAACATTATTTACCCCCACGTGAGTTTGTGGGAGTTCATTCTTATTGTATGAACAGGTAAAAACGTGGAAGGAAGCACGATCCATTGCCAAGTAGTGGAAGAAGTGCTCGAGTGCTCCAAGTTCTATAAATACAAGACGAGGAAGACTAGAGAAGGTGTGGATTAGAGATTAGACACTTATTCATACGAGCTCTAGGCTGAATCGTCTCACCAATCACTCATCAAGCGCGCGAAGACTACAATCGAGTTGTGGAATCCATCTCCGGAGAGTGAATCCTACGATGGAGGAGCATATTGGGTTGTATCGTGTGTTTTTGAGTTTGATTGTTTTCGTAGGAATTTTTCTAAGGAGTGAAATTAGGAAAATTTCTATCTTGTTTAGTATTTTGTTCTTCACTTGTAAAAACCTTGTTTTGAAAAGTGAAAACTATTTGCCGTGTGGCTCTCGGGGGTTTATGATTTATAAACCTTCGAAAAATTAATTCCGCTGTGTCAAACTCTTTAAGCTTCCACGTGTGTTAAAATACTCTATTTTAGCGTGTGTCAAACTTCTGTGTTTTACTATCTTTGACACCATTGTGTTAAACCCGAGCACTAAATTCTATCAATTGGTATCAGAGCCTCTACTTGACGGACTAAGTATTTTGTTCCTGAGTGCAGTTTTTTCACAATGGACTTGTCGAGTATGCCAGCTCGTCCTCCCGTGCTGGATAGCATTGGAATCAACTACAACATGTGGAAAACCCGTATGCAAATTTACATCAAAGCTGTCGATGAAAGAGCTTGGGCTACATTGCTGGAAGGATGGACACCTCCGAAGGAAGAAATTCCAGATCCTGAAGATGCTACAAAGACTGTCATGATTCCAAAAGACGAAGGAAAATGGACAAATGAGGAACGGATTCTGTCAAACTGCAATGCTAAAGCCCTTAATGCAATTTTTATGTCTGTTGATCTTGGTTGTGCTAGGTTAATCTCTAGTTGCTTGGAAGCAAAAGAAGCCTGGCTCATTCTTCAAGCCAAATGTGAAGGGTCGGCTAGTGTGCGAAAGACCAAAATGAGGCTTCTCACTACCAAATTTGAGAATTTTCGTATGGCTGAGGATGAAACCATCACCGAGTACTTTGAGAAGATGGTGACCATGGCGAATGAAGCTCTAGCACTGGAAGAACCGATTAGTAATGAAAGACTTGTAAGCAAGATGCTTGGAACTCTACCCGAAAGATTCAATCACAAGATTTCTGCTATTGAAGAAGCCAGAGATTTGGACAAGTTGGAGATTGGTGAATTGGTAAGCATTCTTACCACATTTGAAATGAATTTGAATGAACAAAAACAAGTCTACAGGGGCAAAAACATTGCACTTCATGCTGGAAAAGAACCAGTTGAAAGTGTGTCAAAGTCATCAAAGTTTGACCTCGAGGTGTCAGACGATGAATTGCTAGATGAGGAACAACCAAATCTGGTGCTCTTGACGAAAAAGTTCAACAAATTCATGAGAACTATGAAGAAAGGAAAATGTGAATCCAGCTCAAGAAGATTCAAAACTACAACCTCCGTGCCTTCAAGCGCCTCAAGTAACTCAACCACATCCTCACGTAAGAGTGATAAATACGCCAAAAATGGTATCAATCCTTTTTCAGAAAGTTCTACTTTTGATAATGTCAAGTGTCATGGGTGTTCTGGAATGGGTCATTTTGCTAATGAATGTCCTACTGTTCTAAGAAGAAAGAAGTTAAGCTTTCACACCACCCTGAGTGAAGACTCTGACACTGATGAGGATGAGGATGAGCAAGTTATGATATATGTCAGGATTGAGGAGCTAAATGAAGATGATTTGATGGAGGTAGACAACACTGAAGAGTTTGAGGAGAAAGAAGATGCAAGAGATCTCTCTATCGTGCCATGTGGTGACACAAGCGACCGGCACAATGCATCTAACTCTGACGTGTTAATGTCTGAGTATGTTTCAGGTCAAAGCAATGAGGAAGTAGGAAATTTTGTCTCCTCTCCAGAAGAAATGGAGAAAGTGAGTGATCTTTTTAACATGGTGGATAAACGATGTGAAGAACAAGGACAGGAGATTGAAAGACTAAAAGAGGAGAATCAGTCCATTAGGAGGCAGCTCATGAGATTAGAAGTCCTTCTCACAAGAAGGGACAAAGAAGTCAGCCATCTCAAGGAGAAGCTGAAGGAAGCTGACTCTGTCTTTGACAGAATCAATCGTGGACGTGACACTCTAGATGAGATCCTTGCAACCAAAACCTCTGATGGAAGTGGACTAGGATATGTCGATCAATCTACTCCGAGTTCTAGTACGTTTGACTCCCAGAACCTGATCAAATTCACAAAGGGGGAGTCTGACACCGGAGTGTCAAGCGAGAAAGAGAAATCAAAGAAGTATGTGTGTCATTACTGCAACAAGGCAGGCCACATCAAGCCTTTCTGCAGGAAAATAATTACAGATGAAAACCAGAAATCAGGTTCAAACTGCTTTGTAATTTATACTTCTTTAAAAACTAACATTGCAGGTACATGGTACTTTGACAGTGGCTGCTCCAGACACATTACAGGCGATCGAACATGTCTGTCAGACTACTCAGCAATTTGTGGTGGTACTGTTACATATGGAGGAGGAGCTAAAGGAAGAATTACAGGGAAATGAACTTTGAATGTGCCAGAGTTTTCAAAACTTCAACATGTGTTGTATGTGGAAGGTCTGACAGCCAATCTGATCAGCATAAGTCAACTGTGCGATGATGGGATGGTTGTCAAGTTTGACAAGGACGTTTGTGAGGTATACGATAAAACTAATAGGTGTGTTATGTTTGGCAGTAGATCCTCAGATAACTGCTATCAAGCTGAACACGAAGGTAGATGCCTGGTGTCAAAGCCTGACGAAGCTGAACTGTGGCACCAGAAGATGGGACATGCAAGTACCCATTGCATTCAGAAACTTCTGAAGGCTGATGCAGTCAAAGGTGTTCCTAACCTGAAATTCGACCCTGACAAAGTGTGTGATCCATGTACAAAAGGTAAGCAGGTACGTGCTTCTTATCCAGTCACTGATTCAGTTAACACCAGCACATGTTTTGAATTGCTTCACATGGATTTGATGGGACCTGTTGAAGTTGAAAGTATAGGTCAAAAGAAATACGTGTTAGTGTGTACTGATGATTTTTCAAGGTTTACTTGGGTGGAATTCTTGCGAGAAAAATCTGAAGCCTTTGATCACTTCAAGAAGCTTTACAAAAAATTCAAGAAACTCTATCACTCCAGTGTCATACGGATCCAAACTGATCATGGGAGGGAGTTCGAGAATGAAAGCTTTAATGAATTTTGTGAAAGAAAGGGCATCTCACATGAGTATTCAGCACCCAAGACACCACAACAAAATGGTGTGGTTGAAAGGAAGAACAGGACGCTCCAGGAAATGGTTAGAGTTATGTTAAACTCGAAAAACCTGTCCAAAAGCCTGTGGGCTGAAGCGGTCAACACTGCGTGCCATCTGATCAATAGGGTGTATCTTCGCCCTGGCACAAAGACCACTCCATATGAGATTCTAAATGGTAAAAAGCCTAATCTTAAGTACTTACATGTCTTTGGTTGCCTTTGCTTTGTGCTGAATGACAGGGAATACCTTACAAAATTGGACACAAGAAGCAGTAAAGCCCTATTCCTGGGGTATGCTAGCAACAACAGAGCTTATCGTGTGTACAACCTTGACACTCAAACCATCCAAGAGTCAGTCAATGTTGTGTTTGACGAGGCTGGATCCCTGCATGAGAAGATTGATGAATTGGATGCTTCCCATCTAATTGAATGTTCTGAAGAATCTTCTTCCAGTGAAAAGTCTTCCAGCGATCAGCCATCGACGAGTCAAACTTCACCGAGCTCTGACACAGACGACCACTCTGACACTCCAGTGTCAAACCGTGATAGACGAGACCCTCCTCTCAGAATAAGAAAGGATAATCCCACATCTCATGTTATCGGAAGTGTGACAGATGGAGTCCAAACCAGAAAGAAGGATCCTGTCAACTACCGAGAAATGGTCCGATCCGTGTGTCTATCGTCAAGGTTAATCTTCTGCATTCTGCTTGTTATTTGTCTTTATTTGAACCAAAGAATGTTAAAGAAGCTCTTGCAGATGAGTTTTGGATTAAGTCTATGCAAGAGGAACTCAGCCAATTCGAGTATAATAATGTGTGGGAATTGGTTCCAAGGCCAAGTGACAAGAACATGATTGGAACCAAATGGATATTCAAGAATAAAACCGATGAGAAGGGCAACGTCGTGAGGAACAAATCAAGATTAGTTGCTCAGGGGTATACGCAAGTTGAAGGAATTGACTTCGACAAAATGTTTGCTCCTGTGGTAAGATTAGAGTCAATCCGACTTTTGATTGCTATTGCTTGTGCTGCAGATTTCTTACTTTATCAAATGGATGTTAAAAGTACATTTTTGAACGGGATCCTTGAAGAGGAAGCTTATGTTGAACAACCTAAGGGGTTCGAAGACGTATCAAAGCCGGATCATGTTTATAGGCTGAAAAAGGCCCTATACAGTTTGAAGCAAGCTTCTCGTGCATGGTATGCCCGACTAACTGATTTTCTATTGGATTTAAATTTTGTAAGCGGTAATGCCGACAAAACCCTCTTTGTTAAACATTCAGGAAATGCTTTTATTATTGCCCAAATTTACGTGGATGACATAGTTTTTGGTGCTTCTGATGTCAAACTGGTAGATGAGTTTGTCACCAGTATGTCAAACACATTTCATATGAGTATGGTAGGTGAATTAAACTATTTTTTAGGGTTGCAAATTTTGCAACATAAGGATGGTGTGTTTATATCCCAGTCAAAGTATGCATTAGGTTTAATTAAGAGATTTGGACTTGAGAATGCCAAACATATGAAAACTCCTATGGGTAGTAGTGATAAGCTATGTAGAGACAATTAAGGTGTCAAAGTTGATCCTACTCTTTATCGTAGCATGATTGGAAGTCTCTTATATCTCTCTGCCAGTTGTCCTGATATTTTATTCAGTGTAGGTGTTTGCGCAAGGTACCAGTCTGACCCCAATGAGTCACACTTAAAAGCTGTCAAAAGGATAATTCGATATATCTCTGGCACTCCTAATTTAGGTATTTGGTATACAAAACAGTCTGGCACTGACATTACAGGGTATAGTGACGCGGACTGGGCAGGTGATGTGGATGACAGGAAGAGCACAAGTGGAGGTGGATTTCTTGTAGGTGCTAACTTGGTGTCATGGTCTAGCAATTAACAAAACTGCATCTCACTATCAACGGCTGAAGCTGAATACAGTTCATCAGCTAGTGGATGCACTCAACTCTTATGGATGAGACAAATGCTAGAAGACTATGGTTTGCCCTCTGAAACTCTGACTCTCTTGTGTGACAATGCTAGTGCAATTGAAATAGCTAAAAATCCCGTACAACACTCTCGCACTAAGCACATTGACATAAGACACCATTTTATTCGTGACTTGGTTGAAAAAGGTTTAATTACTTTAAAGTTTGTGACAACAAAAGAACAATTAGCAGATATTTTTACTAAGGCTCTTGACTTTGAGAGATTCTCATATTTGAGAAAATCTCTAGGGATGTGTAACCCTCCTACTGAATAATTTGACTATGTGTGACTGCTTACTAATCTTTGACAATGGGATGTTAAAGTTTGTTTCTTTGTCGATTATACTTTTTCATGTTATAAACCTGAGAGATACAAGTGTGAGATCTCAAAGTTATAAGGCATGGTGATTTTTCCCTATTTATATTTCAAATTAACTGGAAGTACTATGGACAGCACGTTGTTAGAACTCTGACCATGTGGAATCAAAGTTTATTTGGGATACGAATGAGCTGATTTTCTTTATCTCATTTAGTACTAAAGATTGGATGTGATTAGGCACACAATCTTTGTGGAAGGAATAATGAGATTGTTTTTTATCGACACTTTGTAACTTTGACACCCCAGTATCAAACTTGGTAGCAGTCATCATAATTTGAATCTTTTCACGCCTATCTTTAATTCTGCGAATTTGTTTTAAGTTGTTACGAATTTTATGATTTTTAAATCCTAATATAACCTAATCTGATTTAAATTGGTATTTACCTAAGTTTTAGGAGTTTGTTTTTAGATATTTTCTCATTTTCTATGATTTTAACTTAATTTCCTTTATTTTCGGTTATATTGTTATGTTTGTTATTCAAATTGTGCACCTCACCCCCTACTTAAGTGTTTTTGCTGCAGCTCTTGTCACATCACTCCCTCACGCCTCTCAAAGCACCTCCTACACCACAAACCCTTCAACTCTCACTCTCTCTCCCACGTCTCACACAACCCCTCACATCCTCTCTCTCTCTCTCACTCTCTCTCTCTCTCTAAACCTCCTCAACTCACACAAAAACCTACCATGGCCGACAAGAACCTCCAAGAACTTCTCGCCAAAACCCTTGCCTCGTCGGACGGTGCCAAAATCCTTCAACGACTGCTCGACAGTCAAATGGAGAAAGCCGCTCAACCCTCCACTTCTCAACCCGCCTTGGAAGGTACCTCACTTTCTCCAACCTCTGAAACTGTCACTCCAACTCCGGCCACCGCTGAAACTACTCCACCACCAACTATCACCGAACCAACTCCTCCCATCACCGAATCTTCAACCTCTCACCCTACTGAACCTACTGCAGCCCCTCACTCCTCTCCCACAAAGTCTGAAAACCCTAATCCTCCCTCTAAGCCGTCAATCGAGGAGTCTGACAAGGCCTTTGACGAAGAAACAGAGCGCATCCTGCAGGAACCATTTCTCCAACCTGATTCAACCCTTCTGCCGTCAAAGTCTTTTGAAGATCTACCTATCTCTGCCGTTAGAACTGACCCAACTGAAGTCCTTCATGAGCCACCACTCCGATACGCTCTCCCAAGCTAAGAAGGTTTCCCCATTATTGCTGAAAAACCGGGGAACCTGAAGCTTATCTCTGACACCGTTCAACAACTCGAGGGCAAGATGCCAGAACGGAGATCCGAAAGGATTTTCAAAGAAACCGTGAAGAAACAGTATAAGAAGCATGCTGCCACCCGCCGGAAAAAGGTGAAACCCAGAAAGTTCCAAAGGGGTCTGACTGACACTCCTCACGTCTTCACCAAGGATGACGATCTGCCGGAACAGTCTCAAAAGTCTGACACCGTGATGTCAGACTTCGAATCTGAAGATCTTGACAACTCTGAAGATGAAGACTTCCAAGCAGATCCTCAAGCCACCGAACAGACCGAGGAACATGCTGATTCCAGTGGAGACCAGCCAGAGAAGAAGAAAAGGAAGTCCGATGCAGCCACCTCTGTCAAGAAGCCAAAGCCGAAGCCGAAAAAATCAGTGTTAAAGTCCTCTAAACGCCCAGCAAAGTCTGAGTCCCCAGACCAATCAGATGTCAAAAGATCAAAGAAACCAAAGGTGGAGCAATCTGAGTCCATGGAGCCCACTCATTCGAAAGGGAAAGGTACTTAATCTTCTTCTGATGAAGATAACTCTGACTATGATATCAGCCACTCTTATTCTCTTAAGTATTATCATTGTCTTGCTAAGTCGCTTAAAGTCCTTTACTCTAAGAGAGAGTTTAAGATTGAAAAGATGATGGATAGGACAATGTTTCCAAACATGGGTTAGATTTGCTGCTTAAGAGAAGGGGTTTGATTAGGACTGTGACATACTTTACTTCTTTTAGTCCTACTCTGGTGTTAGAGTTCTTTGCCAACATTCTGAAGGATGAAGTGTTCCAAACCGGGAAACCCAAATTTGGAAAGTCATATGTTAGGGGGAAAATCATTAAGTTTGACCCTGACACGATTAATACTTTCCTGGGGTTAAGCTCTGAGTGTGTAGAAGCCTTGCCAAAGTCTGCAGATACGGATGTTGCTGTTGAATTGACTGGGGGAAAAGCAAAGACCTGGGTGACCAAGCTGCCTGTCTCCACCCTGACCTGGAAATATGTGGCCCTGTTCAAAATTTGTGTTCATAACTGGTTGCCGAACAAAAATTTCTCAGTGGTGTCAAAGGAGCAAGCTGAATTCCTATACCGAGTTGGCACTGGTCTCCCCATTAATTTTGGTCAAGCTATTTTTACTAACATTTTTTGTGCAGTTTCTAAGGCTGATTCCACTAATCTACCGCATCCTTGCCTTCTCCACGCACTGATCATATCTCAAGGTGTCACTCCACTAGATGAAGAGTTGCAGTCTGACCCTATTCCTCTGGTTTTTGAGCAATCTCTAACCAGGAAAGGTGATACAAGGGTCAAAGATTTGCCATATGAACCAAGTGACACATCTGAGGATGAAGAAGTGGATGCTGGTACATCTTCCCAAGATCAAACCTCCAAGATCCGACAGGCAAAGCGACTTCTCAAGCAGGCCTTAAAGTTGCTTCAAGGACTGGAGTAAGCTTTCCTACCTGTTCCATTCAGGGGGAGATGATCTGAAGATGGTGGAAGTTGGCTGGAGATGGCTCTGACCCTGCTGGACTCTGACTCTGTTTGCTGCTGCTTATAAAATTTTAATTTCTGTTCTAAAAACAATTTCCTTTCGTTTTTTTTAAAGTTCCTTTGTTACTGGATATTTTGTGATTCAGGGGGAGTTTATTACAATCCCTGTAATTATTTATTTTGCTTATGCAATGATCATTTTTTGCTTATGGTTGATCCATTTTTTATTGCTTTTATTATGGTTATACCATATGTTTTTGTGGCAATGAATGCTATTTTGTTATGGATGATCCATATGGAATGGAAACAGGTCGGATAAGCTTAAGGGGGAGATTGTGAAGTACGAATATGCGAATATGTAAGTTTGACACACGGTTGTCAAACTTACTCGCATTGACAGGTTAATGTCAAACCTTATCTGCTTATAACTTTGACTCTTCAATGTCAAAGTTCCGAATCTGTTTGTTACAACTAACTCCTATTTTATAGGAAACTTATTCTTATCTGTTTATTGACATTTTTACAGGTCCTATTTTATAGGTTTCTAATATATTATCATTATTATGTATATATTATTAATTATATTTTTTTATACTAGTTTTCTAAGTAGTTATTTTAGTTCCTAAATAATAGGGAGCACCTCTACAACATTATTTACCCCCACGTGAGTTTGTGGGAGTTCATTCTTATTATATGAACAGGTAAAAATGTGGAAGGAAGCATGATCCATTGCCAAGTAGTGGAAGAAGTGCTCGAGTGCTCCAAGTTCTATAAATACAAGACGAGGAAGACTAGAGAAGGTGTGGATTAGAGATTAGACACTTATTCATACGAGCTCTAGGCTGAATCGTCTCACCAATCATTCATCAAGCGCGCGAAGACTACAATCGAGTTGTAGAATCCATCTCCGGAGAGTGAATCCTACGGTGGAGGAGCATATTGGGTTGTATCGTGTGTGTTTGAGTTTGATTGTTTTCGTAGGAATTTTTCTAACCCAATAATCTTGAAGTGTTTAACTCTATTCTGATTTATAATGTCTTCTTCCTCAGAATCTTATTCCCTAAACCGTGAGGGTTCGGGTTTAGATCGTGGCTTCTATCCCATGCCCCGTTTCACTCTGTCCCCTCCAAGGCAGCCGACGGCGGCACTTTTGTGGACCCAAATTGGGATCTCCTTTTCCAGACATTAGAGAGGCCAGAGTCGTGTAGGGCGGCAGAAGAGCTTGATAGTGGGTCTAGCCCCGAGTCTTCTGATGACAGGATGTTATCAGAGTTAATTCTTAGGCTGGAACAGATTGCCGGTAGTGGTGAGGCTGCCCAGGGGGATGTCCATGTGGATATAGTTGACCTCGAGCCCGAGCAGCCCGAGATTGCGGGGGACCTTGTCTTCCCTGCTGGTTGGGAAGAGAATAGGGTGCTTGAGGCCACTTTCAATGTCACTACTGAGGTCATGAAGGATGCAGTGAACTGCGTACCCTGTCATGATATGGTCTACAGGATCCCTAAGCCTGGCCAGCGGTGCTTCGATCCCCCCACGAATTTTATAGCAAAGACACTGTGAAGTCCTTAGATCTTACCATCTTTCTCCTTTTCAACTAGCCCCGGTGGGTTGGTGTCATCTGGTGGGTGTTTTATTGATGTGGTTCGACCTAGGGCTAGGTTTGCCGACCCTTATGGAGTGGCATGAGATGTACAGACTAAACCAATGCCAAGATAAGCATTACTATTATTTTACCCATTAGGCTAAGGGTAGTTCAAGCTTCCAGAGACCATGTCGTGCCATTGCCCCACTCCAGTGTTGGTCGTGACTCAATTGTAAGCGGGCTTGGATGGAGAAAGAGGCCAACCCCCTAAAGAGGACGCAGACCGAACTTCCACCCCCGCCTCCACCTCCGCCCCTTTTTCGTCTGCCTTTGGAGCTTGAGAAGACTAGCTCCTTCTGCCCTCCTCTGAACCCATCAGGCTCCTCCTGCAGAGAGGGTAAGGAGATGGAGGAGCTTCAGTGCCGTGGTTTGCGCAGGACCAAGGAGAAGTTGGGGACCACCTCGTCTCACCGTGACCATTCCGATATTTGGGAAAAGCTGGCTCTCCAGGTGATGCCTCTGCCTAACACACACGTAGCCTGCTCCTTAATCCTCAAGTGGTCAACCCAATTGCTGGCTCGATCTTCAGTCACCTGGCAAAGTACGAGATATGCCAGCTTGAGGTGAGACCCCGTTCCTGTTTTAGTTTTGATTTCTCCTTTCATCTTCTTTTGACCTTGGGGTTTTTTCGCAGGATATGGTCAAACTGGGGTTTCTTCATTGGGAACTGAAGGCTTTCGGTGAGAGTTGCTCTGGAGAGATCATGATGCTCCACGAAGACCTTGTGCCAAGAGGAGGAGGTGGACCGACATCGTGGCCAAGTTGGAGGAAGCAAAGGGACAGACAGTCAAGCTTCTGGATGCTCTGGAGGGTGTGCGGGTAAAGACGACCTCTAGTAAAACGAAGGTTGAAGAGCTGCGCCTGAAGGTCACTGAGGCTTCTGCTGAGGTCGACAGGCTAAAAAATGACCTCCATGAGAGGACTGACCAGGTCCGCTCCTTGGATAACCGTTTGCAGACTCAAAGGGAGAGCTATGTGATGGAGCTGAAGAAGTATGAGGAGGCTGCCAAGGTTCGGGCGGGCGAAAGGTTGGACTTCAGAGCGATCATCACATCTCCTCATTTTGCTGAGACCTACGAGGTTGGTCCGTTGGTTTACATTCCTTTTTACAGCTTGTTGCTTTGCTCGATTTTTTGACTGCTTATATAGGTTTTGACCGATCAGGTGGAGGGCAAAGTGCGGGCTAGGATTGCTGAGAAGTTTCCTAATTTTGACTTCAGCCTGCTCGACAATCAGGTGAATCCTAAGAGGCCCAACCCTGAGGAACATGTCAATCTCGATTGTCAACCCCAGCAGCTTGTGGAGTTAGGGTCTCAACAGTGGCCCACTGAAGAATCTGAGCAGCAGGTTAATCTGGTGGGGCAACCGCAGCAGCAGGTCGATCAGGCTGAGCAACGACAACCACAGTCCAATCAAGTGCCTCCGGTTCAGGGTGGTGGTCCAGTCTCTGACGGCTCCTCCTCTAACCTGACTTCCGACATGATGGTGGTGACGGGGTCCAGTCCAATGCCTCCCGACCATTCCAGCTCCTGATGTACTTTGCTTGTTATTTTCTAAATTCTGAATAATTTTACTTTCTTGTCAACGCTTTCCAAACTGCAGAGCCCCTTCCTTTTGCTGTGAACGAATGGATTTCCTTTCCTTTGTGGTTGCATGCTTTTGTTTTTTATTGATTTGCTTTCCTGCTAAGACAAAATAGGGATGGCATCGCCCTTTTAATGCTTAAGTTAGCAACATATTTGAAACAAAATAAAAACAAACTGCGAGATAACTATACAAATTAGGAATAAATAATCTTTTGTTTATTGCAGTTGTAGTAGGCTTTGAGGGTCTGGGTTGCTCCCTTAGGATTTGAGTCTTTCCTTTGGCCATGTGAGTCCAAAGTAGCGGTGAGGATGGCATCGCCCCTCCGATGCTTAAGTTAGTAGGGCTTCCAAAAATAAGAAAGTGTTAGGTCTCTTGGGAGCTCGCGTGGTTTGGTGATCTTTTCTTTGGGGTCATTTGCCTGCAAGGCTGAAAGCATGGCATCGCCCCTTCGACGCTTAAGTTAGTATTTTTTTCAAAATAATGGAGAAAATGACAATATAACTAGAGGTAGGAGAGAGCGTCCAGATTAATTGCAAATATAGTGGTCAAATGAATTTATAACTCGAATGTCGAACCCACAGAGAAAAGACATGCAAAATAGACCTATGTACTAAAACACAGTTTCGGTTGTTTCGCCTGCTTCATTATCTTGAGGCAGACGACAACAATTGCATGGGTATCGTTAGGTGATTCTTATTTCTTCTAGAGAATCTCCTAATTGTTCCAGGGCATTCTTGGCTTGGAACCAGGGTGGCTTGCTTAATTGTTTGAGTAATTCAAAATCAGGTTTGGTTTTATAAAACTAGGCAGATAAAATAAAATAAAACCTTATATTTAAAATAAAACAAAACTCAAATCCTAGGGAAGAAATCTTATTATGGATAACATGTAAGAATCAATTAAATTAACAAGTGGAATACTGCAATAATGATATATTTCCTTGGTCGGCAAATATAACCTAGATTACTAATTAGTGACTATTTCCTTTCGGTCTCAAGAACACCAAATTAGTCAATCTCATACGCAAATCGGTTCAATTCCTACAGTCTAATACATCTCAATGGACAGTATAGAGTATATCATGCATTCCTAATCTCACTATCAATATTCACCTTTCGGTCCTTCTATCAATAGCTAGACATCTAAATTGATCTTCACCTTTCGGTCCTTGAATTAAATTAGAATTATAAAATAAACACAGAAATCATGAACCAAATTATTTAATCCTAAAACATGAATCCCAAGTAATATTCAAACCCTAGAAATAAAAGACATAATTACACTGAAATAAACTTGCATTAAAAATAAAAACATAAATTCAAAAGTGCATAAAATAAAATAAAATCCTAACTACAAAAATTGAGGTTGAGAAAGATATATGAATTAATATTCATATAGGGAGTGAAATCCACTGAAAAAACTAGCCTAGAGAGGTATTTATAGTGTTTGTATGGGCTTTAGAAGGCTGAATTCTATAGTAGATAGGATTAGATTTGATGCATATCTATATCTCCATGTCCTACAATGAGTATATCTTTAATCTTGAGTCTTCAGGGCTTCCAATATGTTATATCGCTTCAATTTTGACCAAATCTCGTCCAAGATTCGTAAAAAGCTTCCAAAAATTCATCAAAATCATCCGCATCAATCGACACGGGTTTTACGTCGATCGACGCGCGTCCATGTCGACCTCTCTCTGGCTACGTCAATCGATTCTGCGCGTTCTCACAATTTTGGCCATAACTTTTGCTCCCAAACTCCGATTGAACCGATTCCAGTTGCGTTGGAAAGCTAACTCAAAGATCTATCCATTGCCATTCTCCAATAGCCCGAATTTCTTGTGTGGAGAAATCCTTCACTACTACTCTTGCAGGTCACTACTTTCAGAATAGATGTTCTGTAAATTCGACCTTAAACCTGCAAAAATACTCCACTACAAGAGCAATACCCTCCTAGAGTGATTCATGCAATAAAAATAACTAAAAAAAATGAAAATGCAACTAAAAACAAAGATAAATCAGACCAATAATGAGTGAAAATATGAACTCATCACGTATTTGGCGGATCGAATGCTTTGATCCGGCTATTTGTTTAGAAGTAATATTTCTTTAGGTGTTTGACATTCCAGCTGTTCACAATCTCCCTCCCGTTGAAGTCTTCTAGGTGGTATGTGCCTCGACCGATTGCTCTGGAAATCTTGTAAGGACCTTCCCAGAATGTCGTAGCTTCCCTACACCTGTCTCTTTTGTATTTTGGAAGACTCTTCTCAGTACCCAGTCTCTTTCGTGGAATGTTCGGAGCCTTAATTTCTTGTTAAGAAACCTTTCTACTTGGGCGGTCTCTGTGCCATGCTTAATTATGCTTGGTCTCAGTTTTCGTTGATCAATTCCAAATTGGCGAGTAGCTTTTTGCAGTTTGACATTTCCTTGCAAAACTCTACCCTTGCGCTTCTTGCCTTGGCTTACAGTGGTATGACCGCTTCTTCCCCGTAGGCAAAGGAGAATGGCGAACTCCCTGTTGCTGTTCGTGGGGTGCTTCTGTGGGACCATAATACTCCTAGTAGTTCTTCCACCCACTTCGGCTTATGGGCTCCTAACCTTTTGTTCATAGTTTTCATGATTGTCTTATTTGTTGATTAGGCTTGCCCGTTTACTTCTGGGTACCTCGGTGTGGAGAAGATCAACTTGATGTTGTACTGATAGCAAAAGTCCCTCACACACTCGCAGGTGAATTGTGTGCCATTTTTTGTTCGTATTTCTTTTGGGTCCTTGAATCTGCACAGGATATAGGCATAGGAGAATTTGACAATTTCTCTCTCCCTGACCCTGCTCAGTGCTTCGCCTTCGACCCACTTGGTGAAGTAGTCGGTCGCCACGAGCACGTACTCCTTTTGACTGGTTCTGCGGGGTGACTTGCCCACTATTTTCATCCCTCAAGCCATGAAAGGCCACGGAGTGACCGAGGCATGGAGTGGCTCTGCATTGCTTTGCGTGACCGTTTCGAACCGTTAACATTTGTCACACCTATTTGTATACTCATTTGCATCTTTTCTTAGTGTTGGCCAGTAGAATCTTGCCGATATTATTTTGTAGATGAGTGACCAAACCTCTACGTGGCTGCTGCAATCTCCCTCGTGCACTCTGATTAGAGCAAGGCGAGCTTCATCTGGGTCTAAGCATTTTAGTAATGGTCCCTCCATGGATCTTCTGTACAACTTATCATTGTGTAGTGTATTTTATCGTTGTCCGCTCCAATCGAATTGCCTCCTGCCGGTTCTCGGGCCGCTGCTCTTCTCTAATGAACCTGAGTATTGGTTCTATCAAGGAGGGTTCATTCATTTGTTCTATCTCTTATATTTCTAGTGACTTGCGGGTTGTTGGTTTGTCAGTCCAAGTGACTGGTACTGGTCGATTGATTATTTCTGCTCTTATTGATGCGAGGTTGGCCAGTGCGTCGCTTGGTGTTCTCCTCGTAGGCTATGTGTCTGATCTTGAATTCTTCGAACACTTTATCATAACTAAGGTGAGCTGGTTGTACCTCAGTAGCCTTAGCTCTTTAACCTGGTACTGGTTCTCCATTTGTAGTACCACCAACTGCCAGTCTCCATGGACTAGCAAGCACCGGGCACCCAGCTATTTTGTAAGTTGTATTCCCTTGATTAACACCACATACTCGGCCTCATTGCTCGTTGTATCGAGGTTTAGTCGTATGGCTCACTCATACACCTCATTCCATGGACTTTGCAGTTTGATTCCTGCTTTACTTTCATAGATGTTGCTTGCTCCATCGACCTGTAGGGTCCATGGCTCGCTCTCTGATTCCTGAAGCTCTAATGTTGCTATCTCATTTTTAGCTTCCGTCTGTAGATCCACAGGGAACTCCACAATAAAATCGGCAAGTGCTTGCAATTTTATTATTGTGTGTGGTTCAAACTCCAGGCCGTATCCCCCAATCTTGACTGCCCATTTTAGAAACTTTTTTGATAGGCTGGGTTTGGAGAACACGGTTCGTAGTGGATAAGCAATAACCACCTTTATCTGGTGTGCTTTAAAGTATGGTCGAAGCTTTCTCATGGTTGTGACTAGCGCTAGTGCGAGCTTCTCCAAGGAGGTGTACCTTGTTTCTGCGTCAACCAATGGTTTGTTTGCGTAGTGGACTGGGTGTTGTTTTCTGGACTCCTCCCTCACTAGAACGGCCCCTACGCTGTGCTCCGACATGGACAGATAGAGGAGAAGGATCTCGCTATTGTGCTGCTAGGAGTGAACAAAGTGCAAGTATATACAATCATCAAGTAATATAGTCAGTGAGACCATATATCATACCCAAGAGAGTGTTTAACTAAGTCGTGCTCACAATATTGCTTGTAAAATGTGAATGGGTTGTAATAACTAAGTCTAATTTGCAACGAACAAACTTAACTAACAAACAGAAATTGTAAGCTTTCCTTTCACAAATTTAGATAAAAAATGAAAAACTAACGCAAGTAAACAAATGAATGGAAACACACTTGAGATATTGACTATCTAATCATCCACAGTCCTATATGCTAGAGCATAGATCTCGCATGAAATCTAAGTATTAAACCTCACAAATATGATTAGCAAGCTGTTGCTCTACTAGATCTGCAGAATCATACCACTCATCATATGTCTATGCATGAAATGGTGATCAAAAGCACAAAGCAAAACAGGGGTTTGACTATAAGACATGCTTCTTATATTTCTACACAGCAAACATGATGAATCTTAGATCCCTCGTCCATATTCATCTTTTCAGACTAAACAAGTGAGATAGCTTAGGGTCATTGTCAGGCCACAAAGTTCAAGTAAAGCAAATCTATGATTGAACTTAGATTCACAGAAAATCAAGCACTAACATATATTCAAGCTTAGAAAAGAGCGCAATAACCCAAGTGGTACAAATTTAGATCATATCCAAACTGAAAAGAAAGTAAAAATTAAACATATTCATCATCCTACTTGTTGCTTTTTACAAAATATAGCTCAAAACATAAAAACCCAAGAGGTGCTTCATAAGGCTGGCTGGAACTCTTTCATTCGTACGCAGAGCTTCGCTCTCCAAGAAAGCTCTCTCTAATTCCTGTTGGAATTGTATACATAAAAGCATTATGATTGGTATATTAGG